>MCFG01000044.1:130000-262686 GCA_002104895.1 Anaeromyces robustus | reverse complement strand
GTAAAATTTATTTTCTTATTATACAATAAATTACCTAAAAGTTAAACCTAGTCTATTAAATATTAATACATATATATAAAATTAGAATATATTTTGGTAAATTAAATATTATAATTATATGTTTGTAGTTATTAAAATTATTATATCTTAT
Organism: Anaeromyces robustus; assembly: GCA_002104895.1. Taxonomy (NCBI): domain Eukaryota; kingdom Fungi; phylum Neocallimastigomycota; class Neocallimastigomycetes; order Neocallimastigales; family Neocallimastigaceae; genus Anaeromyces; species Anaeromyces robustus. Next base: position 262,535 of record MCFG01000044.1, on the reverse strand, counting down.
TTACCCAATACCCGTAGCAGCTAACCAATACCACCAGTCGAATGTCCATGGACTTTTATTTATTTATTTAATGAATACGATTTATTATATTAATAAAAATATAAATATTATTGAATAGATAATTTTTATTAATAAAAAATAATATATATATATATTTTTAGAATTGATATAATTTACTTTTCTTTATATCCAATAAAGTTAACCCAACATAAAAGAGTTAAGGAAGCAAATAATATTAATTGAGAATCCAAAAGAATTAATCTTTATTAAAATAATTATAGAATAATAAAATATTTAATTTAGTTTTAGTTTTATATATATGTATATATATTAATAATTATTAAAGATATATCTACCTGCTTTGAGTTGCTAATGAATTTTCTATAAATTATATTATGATATATTTTATATATATGTTAAAGATTTAGATTATTTACGTAAATTATAGTAATAATAAAAAAATTTTTGTTAATAATAATATAATTACCGAATAATACGAATAAAGCTCCTAAAAATGCTGAATAAGTTGAAAAGTTTAATCCTTTTATAGTGTAATAGGCAATCTTAAATATATTGAAATGTAATATTATTAATAAAAATATATTGTAAAAATTTTTTCAATTTCAATATTATATTTAATTCATACTTACAGGAATAACTAATACACCACATAAACCACTATATACTCTCATGGCAACATAAGGAACATCATTTGTATAATCCAAACCAATTTCTTCAAATGAAAAGTTACCTCTATAACCAAAAATATAACTATAATAATAATATTATAAAATTAAAGATTTTTATATTATATTATATATATATATAATTATATATTAGTATTATTTATAATTTTAAATTTAAATTTCTAAAGTATAGTAATATAGTAATATTAATAATATATATATATATAAAAGCTCTAATATTTAAATTAATAATTAATATAATAAGATTCGTACGCAACAAATGCAAACATTATCTTTGCTAATGGTGGGTGAACATCTTTTAAATATAAATATTTTAATAATGAGTGTATAGAAATTAAATAAATATTATAATATTATATTATTTAATATTAAGAATATTTTATTATTTAATAAATATATGATTACGATATTATTATTTCTATAAATTAAAATTTAATTACCCATGAAAAAGGCTTCTTTTATATATTTATTAGCAAAACCACCAAAATGAACTTCATCAAATACTACTTGTTTTGGTTTACTTATTTTCCATAATCGAACAATTAATGCTAATATTGTTAAAATGGAAACATTAATTATATTTATATTATTATGAATAAATTCAATTTTATTATCACTGAAACGAACCTATTATTTATTATTTTTAGAATATAATTATTATAATAATAGTAATTATAAAATAATAATAATAATGATAATAATTATTTATCATAGTAATAATAAAAAAAAATAAAATAAAAAAGATTATTATTAATATAAATTGACATTTATTTAACAAAAAATATTTTATTTGATAAACATTTTAAATTATTTTTATATTAATTTTGAAATGGAAAAAAAAAGTTATATATTATAATATTTATAAATGTAAATTAATTATTTAATTTTATATATGATTGAATATATTAATATATATATATTTATATTACCCTCTTCTTATTATATTTATCATCATAATCTGTTTTATATGGTTTATGATTTTTAATTTCTAAAGGTAATGAGTATGCCGAACTTCTAGATTTTATATAGGAATTAATATCATTGCTATAACTAACAATATTTGGATTTTCTCTACTATGATTTTTTAATTCCTGATCAATACTTGTATATGTTGCGTATTCACTCATATTGTAATTTTCATTTGCTTTTTTATATTATTAAATTTCTTTCTTTTCTTTTTTTCTTTCTTTTTTTTTTTCTATTGTTTATTTAAATAATTAAATTAAGATTATGATTATTTCTGAATAAAAAAAAAATTCTTTTCTACTTATTTATTTATTTAGTTATTAATTATATATAATGATTTTTTATTGCAATAAATACTATATATGATAATCTATTTTATGATTTCTATTCTTTTCTTTGAATCCCTTTTTTTTTATTATTATGTAATTCAAAAAAATTTTTTATTTTTATTATTATTTCTTTTTTTTTTTTTTAACTTTGTATTCAATAATAACAATTATTAATTTTTATTATTATTTAAACTTTATATATATTCTTTTTGGATAAAATGTATTATTATAGTTTTGGAATATTTTTTTTGCTATCTATAATATTATAATAGTTTAATTTATCCTAATAATGAACTATTAACTATTATAGATTAAAAGAAAAAATAATAATTCAAAAAAAAAAAAAAAGAAATAAATTCTATTACACTTTATTGCTATTAGTTTTTAAAGAGAATTAAAAAAAAAGGAAAAGATTATTTTTATGTTATTATTATATAAAAAAAACAGGATAATTGTGGATATTAAAAATGCATTTTAAATTGTGAAAAATATTAAAATCTAAAATACAAAGTTTAATATATAATGATATATAAACCAATTAATTGGAATATATGAAATTAATTTATTTGAATCAAGATTAAGCAATTCAAAATATTAATAAAAAATAATACAATATTAAGAAGTTATTATTATTATAAGAAAAAAAGATGAAAGATACTTTATTAAAAATATGTATAATAAAAATTTTTTTAATGTAAAAATGTAATTATGTTATTTGATTTATTATAAAAAAAAAAAAGAAAGATTATTATTTACTACTTCTTCAATTATTAATATTAACTATCATATAATAATTATATTAATACATTGCATTATTAAATATTTTTTTTATTCATGTAAAAAGTATTTTCTTTTTAGTTTTATATATTTAATTTCATACATTTATATATTAACTATAAAATGAAAAATTGCTTATTATTAATTTTGTCAAAAAAATAAGCATTAGCATAATTATTAGAAATTTCATTTTAGTATAGTAATATTTTTTTTTAAAAAAAAGGAAATATATAATATTCTCTTAAATAGTAAAGCTAATTTTAATTAGCCTTATTATTACCAAGAAATTCATAAACTTTAATTATTATATTTATATCATTTTTATATATAATAAATTTACATATATATAAATATATAAAGTAAAATTTCGAGGCTTTTTTAATAATAATAATAATAATAATAAATAAATAATAAATAATAAATAATAAATTAATTATTAGCCTCATAATAAATATAAAATATAAATAATTAAATAAATAATTAAATAAATAAATATAAAAATAAATAATTTTAATATATTTATAAATTATATAAAACAAATATATAATTAAATAGGTTTAAATAAAAAGATAGATAGATAGATAAATAAATAAATTTATTTATTTATTTATTTATAATTTTTGAAAATTATTTTTAAACTTTATTTTATTTATAATAATAATAATATTAATTAGTATAACTATAACTAATTATAACTTTAAATGAAAAATTAAAATAATGTTTTTATTTATTAAAGATTATATATAAAATATAAATATAAATATAAATATTAAATAAAACAGAGTATTTTTTTACATAATTGTTTTTTTGGTGTTTATTAATTATTTTAAATGTTCAAAATTCAAAAAATAAATATAATCAGTATTTATTATATATAACAAATAATAAAATGTTGTATAATTAGATTATTTTTTATAGAGTATAAAAAAATAATAGTAATTATTTTATAGGTATGACTGGATTTTTATTCACAATTAGAGAAAAAGTTGTTGAAATACTTAAAAGTAATAATTTATTTGAATTTAAAAGATTTATTCAGGAAAATACAATACAATTAACTGCTTTGAATAGCCATGATTTCGATATTTTAATTACTGCAATAGAAAATGATGTGACACTTGAATTAATAGATTTCATTAGAATACATGGAAAATATGAAAATTTAAATTATGCTATTTTTGATAATGTAAAAATAAAAACACCACTATCATCTACATTTGAAAGAAATAATTTTAAAATAGCAGAACTTTTAATTGCTTATGGAGCAGATATTAATTATATACCATATGATAGTCTTAAGCCCATTCTTGATATTAAAACGTCAAACTACATATTAAATAAAGGTTTAAGAATATCTGACCTTTTAATCAATAATTTAATTAAGGATCATCAAAATGTTTTTTTACAATGCTATTTCAAATATAATATTTTTGATAATAATTTTATTTTAAATTTACTTTCATTATCAAAAAATAAAACGGTATTGTCTAATTCTCAATTAACATCTGTCATATTAAGAGAAAAAAATAAAATGGTACCAAATTTTTTATATGCTATTCAAATGCAAAATAAAATTATTGTTCAATATTTAATTGAATGTGGAATAGATATTAATAATATAAACTTAAATATTGATATGGATTTTGCAAAACAAATTATTCGATTAAATATTTTAGATATATTACCTATTTTAAGTAATAACCATTTTGATATGAATCAAAAAGATGAACGTGGTAATTCAATATTAACTCATGCTTTATTTTATGAAAGTAAATTAATTATTAAATATTTAATTGATAATGGTGCTAATATTAATGAAGAAGATGAAGATGGCAAAACACCATTAACTCTTGCAATAGAAGATAATGATAAAGAAATGGTAGAATATTTACTTGAAATATGTGGAGCTGATATTGAGAATATTGATGGAAATGGATATAGTCCTTTAACAATGGCTGTTAAATTTGAGGATTTAGATATGGTAGAATATTTAGTGGATAATGGAGCAAATGTAGATAAAAAGGATGGTAATAATAATACTCCTCTGGAAATCGCATTTGAAAATGAAAAAGATACTATTGAATATTCATATAGTATGTTGAATTATTTAATTGATTGTGGTGCTGATATCAGTGGAGATGATTATTCCAATTTGTTTTATGCAGTTATTAAAGGAGATACAGATATGGTTATTGATTTATTTATTAATTGTGATATAGTTGACAAATTAACTGTAGATGATCATCATCATCTTTATGTTATTGCAATTAAAAATGATGATGAAAATATGATAGAAACTTTAGATGTATATGATTATGAATATAATATCCTATTTTGGAATCATTATTATGGTTCATATGGTACTTCACTTTTAAATATTGCTATTGAATATAGTAGTGTTAATATGATAAAATGTTTAGCAGATTATGGTGCAGAAGTTAATATTAGTGACCATAGTACTAATTCAAATTTGATTTATGCCATAAAAATACATGATTCAGAAAAAGTGAAATTTTTAATTGATAATTGGGGTTGCTGTAGTTTTAATTTTTATGGTTTTGCCTTTGATATTAATGAAGAGTATAATTTTAATTTGGATAAAGATCATTCTACATATTATGAAATTAAAACTATTTTAAATAATTATGTAGAGAGTTATAATTTTGAATTAAATACATATGATTTTGAAATTGGATAAAAATAGAAATAAATAAATAAATAAATAAATAAATAAATAAATAAATAAATTAACAACAACAATCAATAATAATTAAAAAATTAATAATGAAATCATTAATAATGTATTAATAAAACAATAAAAAAAATTTGTATATACCATTATATTAATCATTTTAGTTATTTTATATTTTATATAAAGATAAAAATGAATAAAATATATATATATATTATTATATTTAATTTAACCATTACTATTCTATATATTATAAATTTTTTTTTAACTTTTTATATATACATATTATAAAATAATAATAATAATAATAATAATAATAAATAGTCTTATTATTTTATGAGTATATAAAAATCTTTTTTTATAAAATTAAGAATTACATATTTAATAGTTTATAATAATATTTCTTTTATTATATATTATAAATTAGATAAAACATAAATATTTAAATATTATACATATAAATTCAAATCTAAAAGCAAAGTGAACTAATAAAAATATAAATATAAAATGAATTCAATAAATGTAAAATAATATTTTATGAGGATAATTAGTTTTTTTTTATTAAAAGAATGAATTTTATTTTAGTTCTAAATTTTAATCTATTACTACATATCTTAAGTAATAATCTTTTAACATTGATTTTTTTTTTTTTTTTTTTTTTTTTTTTTTTGAAGATTATCTTCATTATTTATAATCACTTCTAAAATATTTTTATTAGAATAATTAATTAAAAATAAATAATTTAATTTATTTTTTTAATAGTCAATTAAAATAATAGTAGTTATATTTTAGACCAATATTTTATATAATATTTATCAAGAATAAAATACTTCTGTTCCTTTGTATATGGCTTAATATTTTATTTAGTTAAAATAATATACCTCGTATAAATCCCTCAAAAAAAATTAAAATTTAATTGTAATTTTTCGTTTTAATAATAAATCATTTTTTTTTTATCTTTATTTATTTTTTTTTTAAATAATATCCATATCAAGTGCTGTTTTAATTATTTTTTGTTAAAATTTTTCAATAATATATTAATTCCTTTTCTAAAATATTTATAATAATATTCTTAAAACCAATATTAATTATTAATTTTTTATTCTTTTATACTTCGTTTGTGCAATTTCATTCTTCATTTTAGAAATCATTTATATCATAATATATTTTCGATACCATCCATTCTTAATTCTTCTATATTTAAAAAAATATTATTTTCATGGGTATATTCCATTAATAAATGTGTCATTTCAATATTATTATACTTTTTATATGCCAATAAAAGTGGGTACTGTCCCTTTTTATTTTTTTCATTCACTTTTAAAATAATATTATTATTTTTGGCATATTTCATTAATAATTGAACCATTTCAATATTATTATGATAACAAGCTTCAAAAAGTGGATAATTTCCATCTTCATCTTTTAGATTCATTTCCAAAATGATATTATTTTTACTAGCATAATTTATTAAGGATTGAACCATTTTAATATTATTAATACCACAAGACCATAATAATAAATACCATCCATTTTCATACTTAATTAATAAGTCAATACATTCTGGTTGTTTAATAAAATTTTGGATAAGATGTTTATATGATAAAGGTAAAGTTAATATAATTTTATTTTCAGTAGCATATGCCATTAATAATTGAGCCATTTTTAAATTTTTACAATAGGATGAAAGTGTAATTGGAGAATTACCACCATAATTTTTTTCATTTATTTTCAAAATGATATTATTATTTTTTGCATAATCCATTAAAAATTGAAGTTGTTCAATACTATTATAATTGTCATGACAAGGACATAAAACTGGATACCATCCATTATCTTTTCTTTTTTCATCTATATTCAAAATAATACTCTTTTTTTTAGCATAATCAATTAAATATTGAAATTTCTCAAAATCCCAAATATTCCATCCAACAAATGTTAATAATGGATTCATTCCATTTTCATCTTTTTCATTCAGTTCTAATGTAATGTTATTTTTATTAGCATATTCAACTAATAATTGAATTATTTTATCATCCCAAGTGGGATAACAAGCACTTAAAAATGGATAAACTTTTTTTTTATTTTTTTCATTTATATTTAAAATAATATTATATTTATTGGCATAATTAATTAATAACTGAACTATTTTATTGTTATTATTATCAATAGATTTTAAAAGTGGAAAATTACCATATTTATCTTTATCATTCAATCTTAATATAATATTATTTCTAGTTGAATATTCCATTAATAATTCCACTATTTCAATATTGTTATTATAACAAGAACTTAACAGTGGATAACAACCATTTTTATCTTTTTCATTCATTTCTAAAATAATATTATTTTTAGTGGCATATTTCATTAATAATCTTATCATTTTAATATTATTATTAGAACAAGCCATTAAAATTGGATATTCTCCATAATTATTTTTTTCATTCATTTCTAAAATAATATTATTTTTGTTTGTGTATTCCATTAATAATTTTGCAGCTTTAATATTTTTACTATTACAAGCCTTTAAAAGTGAATAAAATCCATCTTCATCTTTTTCATTCAATTTCAAAATAATATTATTCATATCGGCATATTTAATTAGTAATTTTAATATTTCTGTGTTGTCCAATGAAAATGCATAATATTTTTGTCCATTTTCTATTATTATATCATTTTGTATTAATGTTTTGATAAAATTCTCATACTTATTTTTAAAAGCAAGTGACAAAGCTCTATATTTTTGACCCATAGTAAATTCATTTAAACCAATTTTTTTTATTTCATTATTAAGAATATTTTCCAGTTTAAGTTTAGAATAACCAATTTTAAATTTAAATGCATTTAACATTGATATTATAAAATTATTATCATAATAAACATTTTCAAATACTAATATTAATGATTTTATATCACCTCTTCCTATTATTGAATTTAGTAAGTTTGAAGTAAATTTAAATTGAAAAGAATTCATCCTAGAGATATAAATAATTTTTTTTAATCTATCATGGTCAAGTAATTTTCTTACATATATTTTATTAAGAATATCATATTCTTCTTCATTATAGGTATTATTTTCATTTAAAAAATGTTTATTGAGATTAATGACACATTTTGAATCTTTATTCTCAATAGCAACTAAATAGAGACACACAATAATGTCATCTTTGTTTAATAATTGATATTTTAATTTTATATCTTGTAATTTTTCGTCGTTTGAAATAACTTCATTAATTCCTTCTATTTTGAAATAATTATACAATTTATTGAACTCTTCTTTTCTATTGTTCTTATTTGTACTTTCCATTTTTTTCACATAACTTTAACAAATAACCATATTATATTATTAAATTTACAATAAAAACTTTATTTATTTATATTAAATCTATTTTTAGTTTCTGCATTTGATGTAAAGAAAAAAAAAAAAAAACAAACATTTTATTCATTTATATACTTTTTTCAAAAGCCAAGTATAATAAAATTATAAAAAAATTTTTCCATAAAGAAAATTCTAAAATTTTTATAACCATTCAGAAACATATATAATATAATTCTATATTAATATTTATTTAAGATTATTTTTTTTTGAGCAGCTTTATATTATACATTATTTAATTTTCAGTAATGATAAGTAATTTGATTATTAGTTTATAACTATAACTTTAAATAGTGATGACATATTATTATTAAAAATAAAGAAATATGTAAATAATAATAATAATAATAATAATAATAATAATAATAATAATAATAATAATAATAATAATAATAATAATAATAATAATAATAATAATAATAATAATAATAATAATAATAATAATAATAATAATAATAATAATAATAATAATAATAATAATAATAATAATAATAATAATAATAATAATAATAATAATAATAATAATAATAATAATAATAATAATAATAATAATAATAATAATAATAATAATAATAATAATAATAATAATAATAATAATAATAATAATAATAATAATAATAATAATAATAATAATAAAGAAACTATAAAGAAGAAACAGGATAACAATTGTATATAAAATATTTTAAAATTTAAAATTAAATGTTTTGTATTAAATGATATTTAGTTATATGTTTTATATAAGATATAATAAGAGAACAAGTTATAAAATAATTTTCAAAGTAAATAAAATAATTAATAAAATATAAAAATTGTTAGAATTCCGTTTATTAAAATTAACTTGTTATCATATACAAAATATAATGTTGTTTCATGAACAAATTTTTTTTTTAAAATTTTATTTTAATTTTATAATACGAAATATATATTTTTAATTATTTATAAAAATGTATAATTTTTAATAGGTTTTTTGTTTTTATGCAAAGTATTAAATGAATGAAATTTTTTATTTCTTTATTTTTTTAAAAATAAAATATTTCATTATAGTTAAATTTTATTATTATATTATATTAAAAATTATAATAATAAATAATAAAAAATGAAATAATAAAAGTAGGAAGTTGATAGAAGAAAAAAAGAACAAATTTTAAAATTTAAATTATATAAATTATTAAATCTTAAATTAAAATGGATACAACACAAATAAATATAGAAATTTTATAGATCAAAAATAATTCTTAAAATAAAAATTATATATTTTTATATATTGTTTTCTTTAATATTTTATTTCAATAATTGAACATTTTATATAAATATACATGCTAATTATATTTTTATTTTTATTTCATTTTATTTTATTTCATTTTTTTTATATTATTATGTAATATCAATATAAAAGAAAAATAGATATTATATTATTTACTATATAAATTACATATATATATATATCAAAAATAAAATATGAAATAAATCTAATATAATTTATCTGAATTATTTAGTTACAGCAATTTTTGTAATAATTACTGTTGTTAATATTTATTATTATTACTATTATATTGATATAAGTATATGTATTTTAGATATCTAAAAAATATTTTTTAATTATAAAAATCAATGCAAATTATTAAATATATTTAAAATAATAAAAAGATATATGATATAGTTATTTATTTTTTTATTTATTTATAATTATATATTATTTTCTAAAATATTTTGATTAAGATTATACTATTCATTTTTAAAAAAATATATCCCTTATCCCTATTTTAATTTTATAATAAATGAATAAATAAATAAATGTTAAATAAATAAGAAATTATTTTTATACATTAATAATAAATTAACTAAACAGATAAATCATTTTTTTAAAAAAAATATATTTTATTTAATAATTAAAATATAAATTTTTAATATTAATTACTTTTTATAATATTTTATTATTCCATAAAATTATATTTATTTTTCATAATAATTAAAATTAAAAAAAATTATAATATATGATAAATAGATATTAATATATGATTGTATTAAAAAACAATGTAATCAAAATATATTACATTTAATATATACAATCAAATCAAATTTAATTATTTATTAATATTTATTTTATAATTTTTTTATATTTAATAAAAAAAAATATCTTTAATAAAAAAAATCTTTAATTATTTACTGTTTTTTTTATTGATTTTTTTATTAAACATAATTTTAGATTTAAAATTCAAATTTTTGAATTAATTTCTACTTTTAATATAAAGGAAAGAAAAAGATAAAAAAAAAAAAAAAGAAAAATTAAAATATTTGTATACATTATATATAAATATATAAACAGGTAACAAAGAAACAAGGGAAAGAAAAAAGTAAAACAAATTAAATAATTAAATTAAATAAGTAAATATCATATTAAATCAATTAATCGGAAAACAATAAGAAAAACAATTTAAAAAACAAACAAACAAACAAATAAACTTCATAATAATATATATTATATCATCATTTATTAATGAAATATATTTTCTGAACATTTTCTAGATGTAAGACTTTTCTTTTTCATTTTAACATATATTTATTTATGCAATAACTTTTTTATTCAATTTAATAATATAACAAAATAATAATAAAAAATTCTTTAAAATTACAATTATTATTTTATTAATTGTTATTTATTAATATATTTATTACATTTAATATAATAATTTAATTATATTATTTTTTTATTTATTTTCAATATTTTTATAAATTAGTTTATAAAAATAAAATAAATATAAAAATTAATTAATAATAATAATAACAAATCAAATAATATTATTGATAATATTTAAAATTATAATTAATACCTTTTTTATTAATAAAAAAAGTAAGTTAATTTTTTTATTATAATAATTATTTTAATTATCTCTCTATTATAATATTATCTTATCTTATCCTATCTTATATTATATTTAATCTTATATATGATTTTGTATATATACATTTTTATACATTTCTTTAAATTATGAATTAATATAATAATTAGAAAAATAATTCATAGATTATTAATATATATTGTATTAATATTATATATCATTCTTTATAATTAATAAAATTTTGAAAACGAAAAATTATTTTCATTAATATTTTTTACAACAAATATTTATTTATGCTATAAAGTAGTAGAATGAATTAATATATAATGTCAAATTCACCAATGCAATCGAGTAATATGACTTCATCAGAAGTTGTTGATTCACAATCAATTTCATCACAAACAATACCAGATACACTATTTCATTATCAATATTACAGTGAAAAAAGACATGTAAACAATGGAAATTTATCAGATAATAGTTTAAAAAAAAATCAAGTAGAAGATTGGAGAATGCGTGAAAGATTAAAGACAGTATCTGTTGCATTAGTATTATGTTTAAATATTGGTATTGATCCTCCAGATATTGTAAAAACAAGTCCATGTGCAAAATTAGAATGTTGGATTGATCCATTTGCCTATCCTCAACAAAAAGCATTAGAAACTATAGGTAAACTTTTACAACAACAATATGAAGTATGGCAACCTAGAGCTAGATATAAGTTATCACTAGATCCTTCAGCAGAAGAAACAAAAAAGTTATGTTGTTCTTTAAGAAGAAATGCAAAAGAAGAAAGAGTACTATTTCACTATAATGGTCATGGTGTTCCAAAGCCAACACCAGGTGGTGAAATATGGGTTTTTAATAAAAATTATACTCAGTATATTCCAGTTTCTATACATGATATTCAAACTTGGCTTGGATCTCCATCAATTTTTGTTTATGATTGTTCCAATGCCGGTAATATTGTTAATGCTTTTAATCGTTTTGCAAAAGAACGTGATAATGAAGCTAGACGCCAACTTCCAACTATTGATCCTCAAACAGGAATGAAAACAACACCAAGATTTTCAGCATTCAAAAATTGTATACAGTTAGCAGCATGTGGTAGTAATGAAATTTTACCAATGAATCCAGATCTTCCAGCTGATATATTTTCATGTTGTTTAACTACGCCTATTCAAATTGCTTTAAGATGGTTTGTTATGCAAAATCCATTACTTATTCATATCACCCCAGATATGATTAATAAAATACCAGGTCGTTTAAATGATAGACGTACACCTTTGGGAGAATTAAATTGGATTTTTACAGCTATTACTGATACCATTGCTTGGAATGTATTACCTAATGATCTTTTTAAACGTCTTTTCCGTCAAGATTTAATGGTAGCAGCTTTATTCCGTAACTATCTTTTAGCTGAACGTATTATGAGATCTTTTAATTGTCATCCAATGTCATCACCAGTATTACCACCTACTTATAAAAACTCTTTATGGAAAGCATGGGATTTAGCAGCTGATATGTGTCTTTCTCAATTACCAACACTTATTAAAAAACAAGAAGCTGGTGAAAATATTGCTTTAGAATATAAACATAGTACCTTTTTCACAGAACAATTAACAGCCTTTGAAGTTTGGCTTGCTAAAGGTTCTATTTCAAAAAAACCACCAGAACAATTACCAATTGTATTACAAGTTTTATTAAGTCAAGTCCATAGATTACGTGCATTAATGTTACTCAGTCGTTTCCTTGATTTAGGTCCATGGGCTGTTGATTCTGCTTTATCTGTAGGTATCTTCCCATACGTTTTAAAACTTCTTCAAAGTCCAGCAGCTGAATTAAAGCCAGTTTTAGTATTTATTTGGGCCAAGATTTTAGCAGTTGATCAAGGTTGTCAAAGTGATCTTTTAAAGGATTCCGGTTATGCCTACTTTATTAATATCCTTACCAATAATAATGCTCAACAAATTCAAAATATTTCTGAACATAGAGCCATGTGCTGCTTTATTCTTTCTGTTTTCTGTCATAACTTCCGTGAAGGTCAACAAGTTTGTTTAAGATCAAATCTTTTAACTGTTTGTATTCTTCATCTCAATGATCAAGATCCACTTCTTAGACAATGGGCTTGTATTTGTATAGGTAAAGTATGGGAAAATTATCCAGAAGCTAAGACTATAAGTATTAGAGATAATATTCATGAACGTCTCTTTGGTATTTTAACTGATATTGTTCCTGAAGTTCGTGCAGCAGCTATGTATGCTCTTGGAACATTTATTGGTGGTATTGAAAAGAACGAACAAATTATTGGTATTGAACATAATTTAGCAATTTCAGTTTTAGTAGCTACAGCTGATGCTTCTCCATTAGTACGTAGAGAATTAGTTATTGTACTTTCAGCCATTGTTCATAATTATCATAGTAAATTCGTTAATGCAGCTAATGAATTAATGGAAGAAGAAAGAAAAAGAATTTCAAATACTGAGGATATGCATTATTATAATGCTAGTAATTATGTTAAAGGTAAAGGTGGTAGTGAAGGAAGTCCATCTTCATCTTCAAATGCTAATGCCTCACATTCAAGTCATAATACTATTTATAGTTGTGTATGGAAGGTTCTTTTGAATTTATCTGTTGATCCTTATCCAGAAGTAGCTCAATTAGCAAGTTGCGTTGTTGATGATGTTAATATGCATCTTCTTAAAAATTCCTTCTCTGAAAATATCTCTAATCAATACCTTCAAAATAATTCTGGTAATTTATCAGGTATAAATGATTTATCAGCTGGACAAAATGCACAAACTACTTCCAATTCTTCCTCTACTATTACTACAACAACAACAACCACATTTGCTCAATCTAGTGGTAATATTGTGAATACACTTCGTCGTTCACGTTCTATCGTAGATGTACTTAAAAATTTCGCCAACCCTTCTATGACTCCTATTGAAGTTGTTAATCCTACCTCTTCATCTCAAAATAGAAATAGAAATTCTACACTTTTTTCAAATTCATATAAACGTAATTCATCTACCGGATCTTTATCACAACTTTCTTCACTTTCTACTCTTACTCCAAAAACTTCAGAACCAAATAAAACTTTAAATAAAAAGAGCCAAAGTTCAGTATTTGATGCTAGTTTCAATATGACATCTATGAAAAATTCTCTTCCTAAAACAGAAGAAAACATTGATCGTAATAATAATGGTAATATGGCATCCAATAATAAATCAAAAGTAAATGATGTTAATTTAAATACTGAATCAGTAATTCCTTTAAAATCTGTATTCTTCTTCTGGAGTAGTGAATACTTTACAGAATCTCAAACAAAGGTAAAAATAAAAATAAAAATAAAAAAATAAAAATAAAAAAAATTAAAAAAAAAAAAAAATATTCATTTATATAAATAAATATAAATATATATTTATATATTTATATAATAATAAATTAATCCATAATTATATTTTTATTTAATAATAGGTTCCGGAACCAGAAGATCCAGGAAGTATTAGATTTAATGAAAGACAATATAAACATGAACGTTTAGAAAAACTTATTAATGATACCCACCCAAGATATGGATTAGCTTGTATGAATTTTTTTTTTTTTTTTTTTTTTTTTAAAATATTAATGTTTTTTATTTATATTAGTTTATTTATAACTTTAAAAAAAAATTAAATAATTAATTAAATCTATATATATAAATATTATTAATTTTTTTTTTTTTTTTTTTGTAACTATTTTTATATATCATTATATTTTTTTTTTAAAATGATTAGCCACTAAACATTTCGATAGTAGAGTTACTTCATTCTCTTGTGATATAGGACCAATAAATTTATTAACCTTCCATGAATTTGAACCATGGATTGCAGTTGCTAATGATAAAGAAGTTATTAGGTGAAGAATCATATTTATAAAGATTTTTTTTTTTCATATTTATAAATAATTATAATATAAATTTAATATACACTTTTATTTTTATTTTTATTTTGTATATACATTATAATTATAATTATATATTAACTGTTAATATTATTAATATTATTAATTTATATATATAATAATATTTTTTTTTTTTTTTTTTTATTTTTATTATTATTAATATAGTTTATGGAATTATGAAAAGAATGAAAGAATAAATACTTTCTCTAATCTTAACCCAATTGGTAGTAAAATTACCTCTTTAAAATTTATTAATGAAGATGATATTACATTAATAATGGCAGGTTCCAATGATGGTGTTGTTAGATTATTTAGACATATTGATGAACCAAGTAATTTAGAAATTGTCAGTGGTTGGAGAGCCTTATCAGATGTTATGCCAACAAATAAGATTAGTCGTTTAATTTTAGATTGGCAACAATTTACAGGTTCACTTTTATGTTCAGGTGATGTTAGAGTTATTCGTATATGGGATGCTCAACATGAACTTTGTATGCAAGTAAGTAAAAAAAAGAAAGAAAATTACAATTATTATTATTATTATTATTATTATTATATTTTTAATTGCTAAAATCTATTTATTACTTAAATAGGAAATTCCAACAAAATCAAATAGTTGTGTTACATGTCTTACTAGTGATAATGTTACTGGTAATTTAATTGTAGCAGGTTTCGGTGATGGTATGTTAAAATTATATGATCGTAGAAGTCCATCAAGAGAAAGGTAAATATAATGTTAAAAATTTTTTTATACAAATTATAATTTTTAAAATAAATAAATGAAAAATAATTTTTATATTAATAATAAAAATATAAAAAATAATATATATATTTAAATATTGGTTTATTTTTAATAGTATGTTAGCTACTTTTGCTGAACATTCAGCTAGTATTGTTAATGCTTTCCTTGGTCGTGGTGGTACTCAAGATTTAATTACTGGAAGGTAAAAAAAATAAAAAAAATTTTTTGTTTTATATCATTAATATTATAATTATTTTAATTATTTTATTAATAAATTTTATTAAATTAATTGAATTTTTTAATAAATATATATATATATATATATATATATATATTTTAATTATAGTTCTGGAGGTGATATCAAATTCTGGGATTTACGTATTCCAAAATCATTAAAATCATTGGAAATATATCCAAGTGGTGAATTAACATCATTAACAGTACATGAACATGCTCCATTAATTTCATGGTAATTTTTGAATTTATAAATAGTTATATTAATTATATAATAGTTATATATATATATATATTGTATTAAATATTAATTGTATAAACATTTTTTTTATAATATAATAAAATATCACATCATATAATATAATATAATATAATATAATATATAAAAGCGGAATCAATGGTCAATCTGTTAAAATATTTAATACAAATAATGAAGTATTAGGTAGTATAAGAGCTCATGAAGGTTTCTTAGGAAGTTATAGAAATAGTACTGTTAACTGTTTAGGATTCCATCCACATCAATTAATTCTTGGTTGTGGTAATGAAAACAGTGTATCTATATTTGGAAGTGAAGTTAGACAATGGAAATTACCATTTATACCACCAGAATATGATTATTATGAATAAATTCAAAAATCCTATTAAAAATAAATTAAAAAATAAAATAAAATAAAATAAAAAAATTAGTATAAAAATAAAGCACATACATATAATATACAAAAAAAAATAAAAAAAAAAGAAAAGAATTAAAGAGAAAAAACAATTAAAGAAAAATAAACCAAATAGATAAATATATAAAAAAGGAAAAAGAAAAAACAAAAGAAAGAAAAATATTTTAAAAAAAAATGAAAATCATAAAATTAAAATCAATTTTTATAATTATAATTATATAAAGAAATAAGAAAAATTCAAATTTAATTTTTATAAATTATAGAGAAAAAAAATTATTAAAAAAAAAAAAGGAAAAATAAATTTTCTTTTTATAATAATTTTTGATATAAAATTTATAAGAATAATAATAATAATATATATATTTATATATTTTATTTTTATTTTTTTTTTTTTAAATTTTTATATCAACATTAAAAATTAAATTATAACAAAATTCATAACACACAAAACTACTCAAATATTCAATCAGTATAATATTAAAAAATTAACAAATATAATCAAAAACAAATAAGCAATTATTAACAAAAGAAAAAAAAAAATAAATAAAAATTTATTTTTATTTTTTCTTTTTTTTTTTTTTTTTTTTTTTTTAAACAAAAATTTATTTTAAACAATATTTCAGTAATTCAGTTTTCTATTATTATTTTTTTTTTTTTTTCATTCATCTTTAAAAATATATATATATATAATATCAAAATTTATATATATATTTTAAATTTATTAATCATAAATTTTTTATATTATTTTTCTTTTTTCTTTTTTTTTTTTCTTTTTTTTTTTTATATATAATTTTTTCTTAATAACTTTTATTTACTCTATTTTACATTAATATATATTTAACATTTATAATTCAAATACATAATATAACTAAGTATAATAATTTTTTTGTTTTTTAGTATAAATGCAATTATAATTAAAAAATAATTAAAAAAATATATAAATAAAAAATAAAATAAAAATTAAATTAAAATATATATATATATATAAATAAAAAAACAAAAAAAAAATAATCATAATAATAATAATAATAAAAATTTAGTAAAAATAAGTAAATAAGAATTATTTCGTAATAATTATTTTAATTTTACATATTAAGAAAAAAGAAAAAAAAAAAAAGATTAAGAAAAAAGGAATATAATATTGCTATTGCTATTCTATTATAATTTTAATAAATAAATAATACCTAATAAAATAAAATCAAATAAAATCAAATAATAATATAAATAAAAGAACTGTAACAAATAATGTATATACATATATTATTTGTATATTTGTTTTTATTCTTTTAAAAGTTTTGGTTATTCTGTATTTAAAAAACTCTTTATAAATACACATTATTATTATTATTATTATTATTATTTATTGTGATGTTTTATCATTTCACTTTTTAAATATCGTTTTGTGAGTTGGTTGGTGTTAGGTTAAATAATAATATAAATAGCTGTTTTGTATATATATATATTAAATTCATAATTAAAACAATACACTATATAATTCTTAATAAATATTAAATATTCGTTTTAATTTATATTTTGTTATTTTTTTATAATTCTTATATTTCATTTTATTTTTTAAATATATATATATTATAAATATACGTTTAGTTTTATTATTAGTTTTTTTTTTTTATTAATGTTTTAGAAAAATTATAGTTTTACATGCCAAACAAATCAATAATTTTATAATATCTTTTATTATTATTATTTTTATATTATTATAATTATGCTTAAATATAATTTTTATGTATGAAAATTTCTTTATTCTATAATTATGTTTAAATATAATTCATATATATAAAAATTTTTTTATTCTATTTTATGCTTAAATATAATTTATATATATATAATTTTTTTTATTCTATTTTTTTAATTTAATATATATTGATATTTTATTTAGTTAATATTAACATCTATTGGATTTTCTTTTGGTTTTTACGTTCTTTCATAGTTCTTTGGTATGATAAAAGAACTGGAAGCATATTATAGAAGTTAAAGACTGGCCAATAAACATCAACAAAGTTAATTTGGCAATCTTCACAAATCTATTAATAATATATTTTGATATTATTTATTTTAAAGATGATTTTTATAAGTAAAAAAAAAAAATTTAATTATAATTTGATAAATTAATAAATAATGTATAAATAAATATATATTATTATAGATTTATATTATATTTTTTATAAAAAGTTTTTTAAGGTTAATAATCAAAACAACAAGAATTTATTTACCTGCCATAACATGAAATCACTAAACCGTGTTTCATTTGAAGTTCTTACTAAAATATCAACAGATGGACAATCCTTATATGTAAGTAAATGATTACTGATAGTTTCTTCAGTTATATCACTATTAATATTAAAAATAAATAATATTATATTTATTATATATAATATATATAATAAATATTATATATGTTAATTAAAGTATTACTTTTACAATATTCATAATATATATATAGGTTTAAAAAAAATAAAAAAATATATATATATGAAGATATATATATGAAGAGATAATTTACTTGACGTTAAGTTTTTCTTCTTGAACTTCTTGAACAATATTTTTAATAGCATGAGTAATTTCATATCTGGAGGTATAGGCAAAGCAAATATTTAAAATGAATCTAATTTATATATAATAAAATACATTTACATTTTTATTGATAAATTATTAATAATCAAATTTAAAATGTATATTTACAAAATTTACAAAAAAAAAAAAAAAAAATTTTAAATTAGAACAATTTTTTTTATATACAATTTTTAGAGATTCAAAATTACCTATCATTATTTTTAGTATATTCCATAGATTTATTAGCGATATCCATTAAATCATCTGGTAATAAAGATGTATCACCTAATAATCTGAATTTAATACCATTTTCAGCAAGGAATTTACTAATCATATTTTAAAAAATATTAAAAATTATTAATATTTATTAGTTTTTTTAATATAATTAATTATAAAATTCAAATTTTTAATATGATATGAAATGTATGTCAAAATATTTTACCCTTGAGTCATAAATTCTTTGATTTTTAATTTAGTAACTTCAAAAATAGCATTAACTTCACTTGGAGTTCTTTTGAAATTTTCAATACTAAAAGCATAAACTGTAACAACTTTAACACCTAAATATAATAACCATTCTAAATTCTATTTTTTTTTAAAAAAAAAAAAGAAAGAAAGAAAAGAAATAAAAATAATAAAAAATTAAAATTAAAATAAAAATAAAAATTAAAATTTAATTAATAAAATTAATAATTATATTTTTATATTTATATTAAAAAAAGAAATATTTAGTACTTTACATATTCTAAACTTTCAAAACCTCTTAAATGTGCTACATATGGTTTAATGTTACTTGCTCTAGCATATCTTCTATTACCGTCCATAATAAAAGCAATGTGTTTTGGTATCTCATTTCTTTTTAATACATTTAAACACCATTTATAATAAGTATCTGAAGCTTTTTCAAAAATATTCCTAGAAGGTACTATAATTTTATTTACAATTCCATATGTTTTATCTTCATTATTTTCATTAATGGTTGTAAAAGTAAGGTCTTCGTTTTTATTCTCTCTATTAAAAAATGAAATTAACCAACCAAATAAATTATAAAAATAACTTATTATTTTTGATAAATAATAATTAAATTCTAATTTAGTATCTGCCATGTTATTTTATTTATTATTATCTTTATTATTACTACTATTAGTTTAAATATTTTTTCCCTTTCTTTCGTTCTTTCTTTTTTCTTTTTTTTAAAAAAAAAAGGGAAAAAAAATATAAAAGAAAGAAATTGATTTCTTTTTTTCTAATGATTTATTAAAAATATTAAAAAATATTTTTTTTTTTTTGTACATCAAAAAAAAAATTTTTTTTTCATTAATTTTTTTTTTAGTAAAAGTTTAATTATTATGATTTTTGTTTTTCTTTTATAATTTTGTGAAATGATAAATAAATTAAAAATAATAAATAAATTTTTAATTATTATATAAAAAAAATATAAAATATATATATATATATAAAAGTGAATAAAAAATACTTTGTAAAAATATTTTAGAAATAACTGAAAACGTAATTAAAAAAAGATGTTAAATATTAAATATAATAGAAATTTTTATAAAATTAAACTTTCTTTTTTTAATTACGTTTTCAATTAAGATCTCAATATTATTATATATTAATCAATAAATATGGAAAGGCAGAAAGGATACAAAAGGTATAACTTTATATAATTATGTAATGTTTTGAGGAAGAATTCTTTATAACGATATTAAAATAATATAAATAAACATAACAAAATGATTATATATAATAATTATATATAAATTGTAATAATAAATTAGAATTATGATAATATAAATAATTACTACAAATGAAAAATGATGAATGACATATTTAATAATAAAAAAAATAAAAAATTATTATTATTTTTTCAAGTAATTGTCAATAACAAAACAATTACTTAAAGTTTATTATTATTTTTATTATTATAATTAGACAGTAGGAATGTAGTAGTATTTTATTTGTAAAGAATAAAGAACTATATATATATATGAATTGAATAGTTATTATTTCCTTCAAACCTATGAAATAAAATTCATTATTGATAATTATTATATAATATTCACTTTCAAGAATATATAATAAATATATAAAGAAATTCAAAAGAAAAGATATAATAAAATTGATATATAGTAAATTAATAATAAAAATTAAAATAATAATAAAATTATAATTAATAAACATATTATTAATTATAATTATAATAAATTATTATATTATATTAAAATTAATTATTAGATAATTAATAAACTTTAAAATGCAATCTATACAAAAAATTTATTTATAAAAATATATAACAAGATTTCATTTATTCATTATATATTATTTTATATAATAATTAATAATATATAATGAATTAATGAAATATTAAAAGGTTAAATGATCAAATATTAACTGATATTTATAAAAAATTATATATATTTCATATATTCTAGTGGTTTTTTGTTATTATTATTATTATTAATTATTAAATATTTATATTTTTAATTAATAAATAATATATGTTATTAATAAATATTTCCTTATTATAATGTAATTATTTAATATCTTTTTTTTTTTTTATGTGTTTTGACTTAACTATTTAATTTTTTTATTTTATTTATATTTATTTTATATTTATATTTTTATTAACAAAAATGGCAAAAAATAATTATCAAAATCTTGAGAAAAATGAAGAAGAGGAAAGAAAAAAAAGAAGAGAAAAATGTTATGAACTTTTAGAATTAACTTGTTGTTTATTCATTGTACTTATTTTAGTTGCATTAGGTTTATTTTTATATGTAATCTATTATGCACAAAAAGTACCTACGGATTATACAGAACAAATTAATACTGGTGGAGATATTGAATCAAAGTATTTAGCTATGGGAAAATATGAAACAAATTATTATGAGGAAGAAACATCATCAACTATAGCGAAAAAATATTTATTTTATTATCCAGATGAAATGGAAAAATATTCTATTCGTAAAACTTATCCTGTTGTTATTTTTGCCAATAGTGCAAATTCCAATGCTGGTAAAATTAAATCTTTATTAAATCATATGGCTTCATGGGGATTTATTGCAATAGGGAATTATGATGAAGAATATAGTTATACGGGTGAATCCTCTAATTTAATTTTAAATCATATAATGGAATTAAATGAAAATGATAGAAGTTTCTTTTATCATAAAGTCGATTTAGAAAATATAGGTATTACAGGTCATGCTCCAGGAGGAGTTGGTGTTTTTAATGCTGTTACTGAAGGAACAAATGGTAAGTATTATAAATGTGCTGTATCTATTTCACCAACAATAAAAGATTTTGAAATGAATGTTGCAGCAAAATTTAAACCATCTTCAGTTAAAATTCCTGTAATGTTATTATCTGAAACAGTAGATGAAGTAACTACTTTAGATGAAAGTTTATCTTATTTTCTTCAAATTAAAACTACAAGAGTTTTTGCTAGAAAAAAGAATACAAATCATAATGAAATATTATATAATGCTGATGGATATGTTACTTCATGGTTTATGCATTATTTAAAACAGGACGAAGAAGCAGGTTTATTTATCAAAGGTGATAATCCTGAATTATATAATAATACATTATACCAAGATCAACAAATTAGTATTGTTAACTATTAAAAAAAAAAAGATAATATATATATTTATATCCTATTAAAAACTCTATTATAAAAATACAATTATAATATTATTGTATTCTATATATAAACAATAAATAATAGATATTCAATATTTTAATTATTTCAATTGTAATAATTTATCTATTAATTTATAAAATAAATAATAATAAAATATAATATAAAATAAAAAATTTTAATAATTATTATATATATATATCTATTAAAAAATAATTTTTATAAAATTTGAAATTTTATTATAGTAAATTTAATAATTTTTTATTAATAATACAATTAATCTTAATATTTATTATTATTATTATTATTATTATTATTATTAATTATTATTATTTATTATTATTATTATTATTATTATTAATTATTATTATTATTATTATTAATTATTATTATTATTATTATTATTATTATTATTATTATTATTTATTTATTTATTTATTTATTTATTTATTTATTTATTTATTTATTTATTTATTTATTATTTAGTATTATTATTATTTATCGTTAACATTGTCATGATTACATAATTTATTGGCTTCAGTTAGAATTAAAGTTTTTTTATATGAATATTATATATCCAATATATATCCATATAATTTGTTGACAATTTTAAATACTTGTGAAAAAAAAAATTTTAACATTATTTTTATTTTATTTTTGTATAAAAAATAAAATTTTTAATTTTAAAAAATCATTATAATTATTTAATAATTATTTAATAATTATATTATGAAGAAAATTTATTAATTATATTATCTTCATTATACAGAGGTCAACCTTAAAGATATTTTAAAAATAAAACTTAATTTAAATAAAAAATTATATTCATAAAATGGTCTTTATTTATTTTATATGTATTATCATTATTAACAAATATATATATTTTTCATATTCTTTAGCATATTTTTATATAAAATATAGTAATTAGAAAAAAAATATCTAAATAATAAATATTATAGAAATTCTTTATGATTTCCTTTAAAATTTGAAACATAATAGTAATATAAACATCATTCAGAAAACATATAATTCTTAATTTAATAAAAAAAAGATTTATTAATTATCTTTTAGTTAACTATTATTATATATAATTATAATTGTTAATTAAAAGTTAATTAATAAATTTTCTTTATAATGTTTTTAATTTTTTTGTCTCTTTTTTTTTTTTCTCATAACATTATTTCTTACTATTTAAATAATAATTTTAAATAATAATAGTCATGTGTAATATTAATTAAATGGCAGAAATAAAATTAAAATTAGAAACTTTAATAATAAAAATTATATATATATATAAATATAATTGATAAAATATAAAGTTATTTATAAATTTAACTTTTTTTTCTTACTTTCATCTTTTTTTTTTTTTTTTTTTTTTTTTTTTTTTAATTATAAAAAAAAAAGTATTACAGCACAGCAAATAATTTAATAATAATAATATTAATTAACTTTTTATTCCAATCAAATAAATAAATAGATAAATAAATAAAAAAGCAAAAAGATAATAAAAATAATTATATAATATTAATGCTGAATATTGATTTATTTTTCATAATTATTAAATAATAGAAATAATATTAAAATACATTAAAAAGGAAAAGAAAAAGAAAAAAAGAAAAAAAGAAAAAAAAAATTAGTTAAATTAATATTCTTAATGTCAAATAATTAAATATTCAATAATGAATATTTTCATTATCAAACCAAAAAAGAAAGTACACCTTTTTATGTCATTAAAACTTAGTAAAACTTTTCCAAATATAATATAAAAATATCTAATTTTGGATAAAAAATAATTATTTTTTTTTCTTTCATATTAGGTTTTTTTTTTTTTTAATTTAATTATAAATATATATATATATATATAAATACTTTATAACATAATTTATTAATTTAAATAAGAAAAAAGTAGAAGAATATATAAATCAAATTTTAAATCATTAATTATTTAAAACCAAATATTATTATTTTTATTATTTATCTCATTATATATAAATAATTAAAGAAATTTATTTAAAGAAAAAAATTAATATACAATATTCCAACAGTATATTTTATTTTGTTTTATACCAATATATTTATAACAATATTTAGCTTAATTTTTTATTTTTAATTAATATATATATTAATTAAAACAATATATACCCATATTATAATATTATATAAAAAAGAAATAATATTAATAATAATACATATATATAATATATAATATCAATATCAGAAAATCAGAAAACTATTTAATTAAAAAAAAAAAAGGTATAACATAAAAGTATCAAATAATACGAATTTGAATATAAATATATTCAAAAGTAATAATAATAATAAATTAAATAAATTAGAAGAATAAATAAATTTTAATATGAATAGTAGTAGTATCAGAATAGATGTGAGTGAACATGAGGATATTACAGAACAAGATAATGATATTGGAGATTGTTCCAAAAATGTAACATTTTCAGAAAATGCTAATAATAATAACAGTACTGTTAATTCAAAAAAAAGGAAAAGAGAATTACGTTCAGAAAAAACAATAAGTACACTTGTTAAACAATCTATTGATATTTTAAATGCTTATAGACCAAGTTTTTTTGATGAAGTTATTAATGGTCCTCGTGGACCTGATAGACGTTTACATAGACATCAAATTGTAGTAGGATTATTAAAATTATTATTAATTTTATTTCTTACTGCTGGTATTATTTTATTATCTGTTATTGTATTATGTATTACAATTAATGTAGGTTATGTTTGTGTACAAATTGATAATATTAATTCCATGGTACAAATGATATTTTTCGTATTTTATTACAATTCATTAAATTCTATTTCTAGATCATTATGGAGAACTTATCTTCGTTCAATTAATACTATTATAGATACTAGATTTGGGGCAGCTATAAATGATATGTTTATTAAAAGAGTTTTAGGATATTATATTAGTCTAAAAATTGCAAAATGGACTATGCCCAAAAAATATAAAAGTCATCCAAAAGATTGGTATGAAAGAATAAATTTAGTTGTATTTATTATTTTTTTAATTATCATATTCCTTCCTATACCTCTTATTGCTACTATGTTTGGATACTGGAGTGTTACTGGTTTAGTATGTTTAGTTTTTGTATGTGGTGGAGCTATTGCTATAGTAGGATTAAATGTCTTTTCTCGTTTAATATTATTTACTAAACTTTTCAGTAGATTAGATGAATTTTATTATAATGCACCTTTTTATTTTGATTTAAGTGAACGTGCTAAAAATCAAACAAGTTATCTTCGTTTAGTCTATTGTACAACTAATGGATTATTAGGAGGTAAAAGTACTATTGATTATGTTTTAAATATATTAATTGGTATTTTAATTAAAATTTCGGTAGCATCCTTTATTTTTGGATCATTTAATCCAGCTGTTGCAAAAATTTCATTAGTTATTGAACTTTTAGCTGTATTATTACCTTTTCGTTTTAGAAAATTAATCTGTAATGGAATTTATAAATTAGGATCTAAAATGAAAATTCTTTCAGAAAAAAAAATTAAAGAAAATGCAACAAAAGATAAAAATAAAATTAATGCTAAAATGGAAGAAACTCATAAACAATACGTCATTCATAAAAAGAATTCCATTACTCAAAAAACTAATAGAATGTCTATGTTAAACGGAGATATAAAATCACTTTATAATGCTAGTGCTTATAATAGTGTTAGGAGAACTAAATCACCTCTTATTGAAAAATCTTATAATATGAATTCAACAATCAATAGTAATAATATGAATTCTATATTTAATACTGGTGCTTCTACTTCTAATAGCAACAACAACAACAACAATAATAATAATAATAATAATAATACAGATAATGATAATGATAATGATAATGATAATGAAAGTAATAGTGATTATGAACCTCCATTACCATATACACAACCATTAAAAGATGAAGCAGATGTATCTTTATCAGTTAAATTAAATGAATATGAAAAACAAGATAACGTCAAATTTTATAATTTACTTAATTCTGAAAATCGTTATATTCATCATAAAGCACTTTTAACATGGGATATTAGTACAGTTACCTCTTGGAAAGGTTGTTGTACTGTTTTTTTCACAAGGTGTATTACATTTTTAGTGGGTGTTAGTTTTATGGCCTTTTTAAATTATTACAGATATTCAGCAAATTCTGATTCAGATGAAACAAATAATAATCTTATAGTTGATATAGTAACCCATTTAATCTTTGTTATTATTTTATTAGTACAAGATATTGTTTTTTTAATTCCTGCTAGTGAAAAAATGTTATCTATGAAAAATAGAAAATTTTTCTTAATTATATTATTAATTACTGAATTTGTTTTAGTTATAGGTATGCGTATCATTATTGTTAATAATTATATTCCTATGGCTTTTATTTTAATTGCTTATGCCAATTTTAAAGTTCGTCCTGATCCTCGTTATACTTGGGACGATGAAGATACTAAACGTAAAACATTCTTTGATCTTTTTGCTCCTGAAATTAATCTTCGTTCTGAAATTTCTTATAGACACTTTGGAAAATCAAGAGGTTTTATTAATGGTAATAAAAATAAAAAATTAAAGAAAGATAATAATGATAAAACTAATGAAAGAAATAATAATAATAATAATAATAATAATAATAATCATAATAAAGAAGAAGATATAACTAATATCAGTACTAATACTAATATTTATACTATCAGTAACAGTAATAGTTACAACAATACTAAAGATTTTTCATTTAATAATAATAATAACATTAATAACATTAATAATAATAATTATAATAATAATAATATAAATCTAAGTCAAAGTCAATTACTATTACATACTTTGGATAGACATAAAAATGAAGATTCTTTATCATTAAGAAGTTATTCTAGTGTAGGAGATTCAATAAGTACTTTTAATGATTCCTATAGTGTATTACCAACAACATCAGCACCAAAACATAAAATTACAGCTAAAACAAGGAAAACTGAAGAAGAATTTAATAGAGCAATAAAATATATTAAAAAGGAAATGCAATATAAACGTAATACAAGAGCTAGACATAATAGTTGTGCTATATTATCAGTAACCTTTTTAACCATTATTGCTTCATTATGTATAGGTTTTTTAATTACTAAAACAAATCTTTATAAAGAAGATTATACGATTATTGATGATGAAGAAGAAGGTTTTACGAAACAAAAACCTGCTATTTGTCAATGGCGTGGAGATGGTATATCAATTAATGAATTTTGTGCTTTATCTTATGCATGTTATTATAATACTATTGATGATGTTACACATTCTTGGATGTTTTCTAAACCAGAATCATCTACTAATAATTTTACTATTGGAGATAATAGTATAAATTCCGGGGTTCATTCCGGGGTTCATTATGTAGATTTTGTTAATGAAGAAAAGAAAATTATTATTGTAGGAATTCGAGGTACAAAAACAATAGAAGATATTTTTCAAGATGTTTATATTTGGAGTGCTTCTGCTTTACTTCAACTTTCAGGATTTTTTGGAACATTTATTAAATTTTGGCCAAGAAAAACTATTGCTGCTTTAGTTAATTTTATAGTTAAACAATTTACAAATTCTCAACTTTTATATTGGATAGATGTTGAAGAACATATTAGAGATTTAAAAGTAAATACAAATTATACATTATATCTTACAGGTCATTCACTTGGTGGAGGTGTAGCAGGAGTTATATCAGCTCATTTAAATATTCCAGCTATTACATTTTCTTCACCAGGTCTTGGTTATTCATATAAAACTTATGATATTGAATTAAAAAAATTAATTCATAATTTTGTTAATGTAATACCTATGTCAGATCCAATACCTCTTTTAGATTCACAAGTTGGTCAAATTCAATATATTGAATGTTCTACAGAACAACCATTTTCTTGTCATCGTATAATGAATACCTTAGATACTTTAAATAAAATGTGTGGTGAAAAATCAGTTTATCGTTATTGGGATGATTCTGCTGAAAAGGTAATTAATGGTGAACCAGTTACCTATGAACTTTATCCTTAGAAATAATTAAAATTTTTTTTGTTATTTATTCAATTAAACAGATTCTCCTTCAATTTTATATTGAAAGAATTCAGTTAATCATACCAATAATAAAACTAATATATATATATTTTACTTTGGTTTCTATTTAATACATTTTGTAGATTTAAACAATATAATATTATAATAAAAAAAAGTATATATATATATATATATATATTTATATATATTTATATATTCAATATTTTTTTTATATTGAATATTGAATTTTTAAAATACTATCTTATTTTGTTTTTATTAATTATAATAATAACTGTAAAAATAATAATAATAATAATAAAGATATATATATATTCTTTTATTTTTTAAATTTATAAAATATTATCTTATTTTGTTTTTATTGATTATAATAAAAACTGTATAAAAAGAAATAGTAATACTTTTAAAAATCAAAATATAAAATATATAATTTTTTAGCCTACCCTATATATATTTCTATTCTAAAAAAATAAAATGTTTTAATACATTAATAGTAAAATAATAATTTTTTTTTTATTTAACCATCAATATATTGAATATTTTCATTAGATCATTTTTTTTATAAATATATATATATATTTTATTTAAACTTTAAATTATTTATTTATATTATATATATATTTATACTTAAAATAGCCTAATCTTTTCAATATTAAATAATTTAAAGTTTAAATAAAATATATATATATATTTATAAAAAAAATGATCTCACAATTGATAATAAACATTACCAGTATGAGAGCATTTACAATTATTTTAAATTAATAAATAAATAAATAAATAAAAAATAATTATTTGTAAAGAGTAAATATTACGCGACTAGTGGCATTAATAAAATATAAACGTTTTTATTATTTATAAATATTTAGAAATGAAAATAAAAAATAATAAACGGTTTTATAACAAATATAAATAATTAGTTTGTTTATTTATATATTTAGTTTCTTTTATTATTATTTAAATATATGATAAAATTTATTATAAAATATATCAATTTTTTAAAATAAAAATTGATATTTTAAAAGACTTTAAAAAATATGTTTATATATATATTTATAATGATATTAATTTTTGAAAAATACTGACATATAATTATATTTACTTCACTATATAATGTAATTAATATTATAAGAAAACTTTAAAATAATAATAATAATAATAAATAATATTTAAAAAACATATTTTTTTAAATATTTAATTTATACACTTTACTACAAAATAAACATAACAACATAAATTACATATTTTTTTTTTATTAAAAAAAAAAATTAAATTTACATAACTTATTGTTTTTACTGAACTTTTATAATAATTTATTTTAAAAAACTTTCAATGAATTTTTTTCCTTTTTATTTATATAAATATTGTATTAAAAATTTAATATATATATTATACAAAAAATAATAATTTTCTTCATATATTATATTTTTGTAATTGTAAATGAAATATTGACGTATTTTTCCTTCCATTTTTCCTTCCGTTTTTATTGTTTATCCTGTTCTTTAATATATGACTAACCAAACTTGTAATAACATACCTTTTATTAAACATTTATTTTTTCAAAAAAAAAAAACTCATATTGCTTTTTAAATCAATTTCCATTTATATTAAAACATTGAACTTCCATAATAAATTTTCAAGTTATTTTAACAACTGAAATGTTCTTACGTTTTCTTACACATTAAATTTATGCTATTTTTCACTATAATAAAAGATATAAACATAATTTACACATATTTCAATATAGTTTCTTTTATTATTATTTGCTTGTTTTTTTGAAATATAATATTTTACATTTAATATAACTTTTATTAATATTTATTTATTTTTATCATAATTTTTATAATTTTTATTATATTTTTTATTAATTTTATTAGTTTTTTACATATTATTTATTATTATTTTTTTTTATAAATTCTGTACAAAAAGTTTTACAGTATTTCATTAAAAATTTGGGTATAATTTACAGGTATATATAGTTTTAAAAAGACTTTAATAAATTCACTTTAATATTTATTATTTACTTTCTATTTAATATATATTTCCTATAATTCGGCTATTTTTTACGTAAATATAGAATATTATAAATCCAGTTTATTATTTATTATTAATTTTTTATTTTTTTTTATAAAATATTACTTTCCTATTTATCGGCTATTTTTTACGTAAAATATTAAACTTTAATTTTTAATATTAAATATTAAATATTAAATATTAAATAATAATAATAAATAATAAATAATAAATAATAAATAATGAAAGTATTTAAATATATTTTTATTACAAATATGACTTTTATATAATAAATATTTGCAATATATATATTTTTAATACGTTTTTTTATTCTTATTCTTATTCGCCTTATATTATTAATATAAACATTATTGTACAATTATTTAATATTTCTTTTCTTTTATATTATTTACTATTTATTAAAATATTTTATGTTTTATATTTATTTCTAAATTCAAAATAATGACATTTAAATTAATTTCAGATTTATTATTTCTTATAAAGTAATTTTAATTGTTTTTTGTTTTTTGCTACTTGTTATTGAATGGAATTGCAATTTATAATTTAAAATTTAATTATTATAATTTCGCAGATAATTATATAATTATACTTACAATTAAAATACATTTCATTATTTTTTTTAATTGTTAATAATCATTATTTTTATTAATTTATTGTCATTATTATCGTTATTATCTTTTTAATCACATTAATTATTAATTAGTTTTATTCTATTATTTAATTTATTTAATTTATTTTATCTATTTTATCTATTCATTTGATATTTATCTTATTTAATAATTAATACTTTAATATATAATATAATTTATTACTTACCTTATTTATCTAATATCTTATTAATTTATTATTTATTAATTTATTTATATAATATTTACGTAACCCTATTTTATTATTTATTAATTTACTTATTTATTTACTACTTACGTATTTATTTATTTATTTTATTAATTATAATTTCTAAACTATTAAATATTAAATGTTTATATTAATATTAATATTATATTTATTAATATTATTTAGTTGTATATTATAATAGAATAAATTTCCCTTAAATTTTTTTATTATATTAATTTATCTATTCTATTATTCGACCATTCCCCCTACGTTTATATTCCATCGGTATTTATTTGCTTCTGATAGGTAAACTGTTGCGATTATTAATTTTTTTATTTCAATTATAAAATTAAAAAAAAAAAATTAAAAAAAAAAAAGAAAATTAAAACTTTTTATATGTGTTCCTAAAATAAAATTAAATTAATATAAATACTTTATGTTACAATATAATTAATATATATGTATTATTTATATTATAAATATATTACTATATATTATATTGTTGAATAATAATTAATAGTTTAAATACATATATATTATTTATTATATATTAGTATATTTATAATATATATAATTAATTAAATTGATTATACATTGAATATATATTTTTTATATAATTATTCAAAAATATTTTATATTTTTAAAAAATATAGAATATAAAATATAAAAAAAAACAAAAAGATAAAAAATGAAAAATAAAATATTAATTAAATAATATGTATAATTTATATTACAATATATTACAATATATAGTTTATTATATTTTCTTAATTAATTTATATATATATTATTATTATATAATTATAAATCTTTATATAAAATTTCAATAATTAATTCTAATGATTTTATTGGTTAATTGTTCCATTAAATTCCTAATAATAATTAAGTAATGATTCATAAAAAATATTAATGATTCATAAACATAAAAAAAATAAAAAGTAATATTAAAAAAATGATTTACAATATAATTCATTACATTTTAATATATTATATTATATATTATATTATATATTATTTCAATATAATATATATTTATAATATATGTTTATTTTTTTAATAATTTATAATAAATACAATTATGATACATCTCTCATAATTTGTATAAAATATTATGGATAATCAATAAAAAATAAAACCGAACAACTTTTACTATAATTAAATATTACCATTTAGCTTTTTATTATTCTTATTATTCTTATTATTTTTATGTTTAGATCAGAATCGTATATTATTTGTTTTATTCAAGATTATCATTTAAAGTCTGAAATCAAAAAAAAAAAAAAAAAAAAAAAAAAAAAAGCAATTAGAAGATCAATCATTAAGCAAAACAAAAAAAAAAGTATAATCAAATATATCTATTATGCACACTAACATTAACTTTTAAACACATTAATAAAGATATTAAAATTTCAATACACTCTCTTTATTTTACTTTATAATATAATATATTAATTAAATATAAAATTAAAATAGCATTAATATAACATTAATTAATTAGTAATTATAATTATGTATTTTTATTATAATAATTATTGTTATTTGTAATTATTAATTTATTGTAGTTTTTTTTTTTTTTTGTCTTGTTTTGTTTTATTTTCTTTTATTAATTTACTAGTATTATTCTTATGTTTAGAATAAGAAAGCTAACCAACATTGGTTTAATTAAAAATAATAAAATTACTATTATTCTATGATTATTAAACAATAGGGAAAATAAAAAAATAAAAAAAAAGATTATTATATATTAAATTAATATTATTATAATATATTATTATAGTATAATATTTAATAATATTTATCTTGAATGTAATTAAAATGTTTAAGTATAATAATAAAGTTTTTAATTATTTTAAACGTTTTAGTTTTTAATTATTTTTAAACGTTTTAGGAATTTTGAATAATAAATTGTTTAATATATTAGTATTCATTATTAAATATTATTGATTTAGTATTATTTCGTATAATAGATTTATAATGTATAAACTTATTCTTATTTATATACAATTTAAAATTCTATACTTTTTTTTTTATAATATTTAAAATTATATTATATTATATTTTGTTATATTATTTTATATTATATTTATATAATTTTATATTATATTTATATAATTTTATATTATATATATATAATTTTTATTTTATTTTATTTTATTTTATTTTTTAAGGTTCTTACTTTATTATTATCCATATAACGAAACATTTTTAACATTTATTTATTGTTATATTATCTGTTAAAATGATCCCTGTAATTATTAATCAAATATTCTATAATTTAATATTATTTGTTATTGTTATTATCAAATCAGTTTTATTGATGCGATATAACGTTAATTCCTAATAAAGTTGAACAGAGAGATTGGCAATGTCATTTTAAAATAATAATATTATCTATCTATAAATTTATTATAGGATGTGAGACATTTTATTACATTTTGTTACAGGTTAAACTTTCCTTTGTATGTATTTTATATACTACTGTTTTTATTATTTTGACAGAATATCAGTGATATGTATACATATATATAAATGTATATAAATGTAAATAGTAAATTATATATTCATATTTTCATTTTTTTTTTTTTTAATAATTTATATTATATAATAAATAAATAAATAAGCAAATGATAATATATTATAAAATATTCAAATATAGAAAATATATAAAGTCTTTTTCTATTAATACTATTTCGGTTATATTATTTTCTTTTTATTAAATATAAATATAATTAATGTTAAAGTTCTTTATATAAAAAAAATTAAATTAATTATGTTATAAATATAACAAAAGATAATATGTAATATAATATTTTATTTTATATACATAAAAAAAAATAATATTAACGATATTAATAATAAATAATAATAAAACTATTAAGGGAAAAATTCCTTATCTTTTAATTATTATTTTGGACAATTAATATTTATTTCCAATTTTATAACTTTTTTTTTTTAATTTAAATTTAAATTTTAATGGTTGTATTGTTCATTAATTATTAATATAAAGCAAAATTGATTATTAATAATCTTATCGTTCATGGTCTTTAACAATAATACTAACACAAATAATGACTATTATTAATTAATAATTATTAGTATTATTATTACTTTATTATTGTACTCTTTTTCTTTTTTTTTTTTTTTCTTTTTCTTTTTTTTCCTTTTTTCTTTTTTTTCCTTTTTTTTTTTTACCAATATAAATGGATACATATTAGATATAAAAATAGTTTTTTTTTTTTTTTAAAAAAATTTAATATATTTTTAATTCTATACAGAAAATTAAATAAATTTTATTATTCATGTAATGTAATATATTCTGGATTAAAATAAAATAAATTAAATTATATTAAATTAAATTAAATTAAATTAAATTAAAATGAAGTAAAGTAAAGAAAGTAAAGTAAAGAAAGTAAAGTATAGTAAAGTAAAATAAAATGAAAATAAATGTAATTATTTATTTATAATTTGTATATTTTTCTTTCTTTCTATTAAGATAAAAGAAGGTTTATTATATATAATATTTGCTACAATTATTATAATTATAATTATCCTTAAATAAATAGATTTTCTGTTAATTAACAATTTTAATTAATTTATTAATTTAATTAATTAAAAAAAAAAAAGCTATTATTATAATATAAAACTAATTTGTATAATAATAATAATTATATAAATTAATTATTTATTATATATATATATACCTATTAACATCTACATCTGTAGATGTTAATAGGTATAACATATTTTTATCATATTTCATTTTATTTAATTAGAAACTAAAGAAACTAAAGCATAAAAAATTACATTTACTTGGAATCTTTAATTTATATTATTTATAAGTTATAGTATTTCCATTATAATAATATAATATGTAATAGTTATTAAATATAATTTCTTTTTTAAGGTTTCAAGTTACTTTTATTATTTATAGTTAATAAATAAAAATGTAATAAAAGAGATAATAATATTTATCTTTATAAATGGTATAAATAATAAATTTTAATAATAAATAAAATTATAGTTTTATATTCCACCTTTTTTTTTTTTCTTAATTTTTTTTATTTTTCCCTATTTAATAAGTATTCCACTTTTTATTTTATTATTAATATATTAAACCAATTAAAATATAATATATAATTTATATATGTATTATATTTTATATTATATATTTTATATTATATATATTATATATTTTATATTTATATTATATATATATTTTTTTTTTAATTTTTTTTATTTTGGAAAAACAACATTTTTTGAAATTTTGATGACTTAATTTTAATATAATTATTATAATATTTAATATATGTTAATAAATATTATTAATATATTTTAATATATTATATTTAATTGTGTTTAATATTTTAATTATATTTTAAACTTGTGAAAAATTATTTATTAATTTATTTATTTCTTAGAATATAAAAAATCTAATCTATACTTTTTTTTAATATTATAAAATTATTGATTTCTCAAATTATTGTATATATTAAATAAATATATTTATTATATTGTAGAAATTAATTGTAAATATATTAAATATAGGTTTGATAAACGAAAATAAAAATAAAAATAAAAATAATAAAGGAAAATAAAACAATAAATAAAATAAAAAAAAAAGAAAAAGGAAAAAATGTGATGAAGTAATAAAAATTGTAAAATATAATACATAACATACATACATATAAAGTATAATATTTTTAATAAAAAACTGTTTTCTGTATTTAATAATAATAATTATTATAAACATTATATTAATTACATTTATTATATTTATTATGCAATAATAACTTCACATTATTAAAACCAAAAGTCTTTTAAAAAAGCCTTTTTATATAATAATTAATATCAATTATATAAAATATTAAAAGAATTTAAATTAAATAAATAATATATATAATATTCATATTTATTCATTTACTTATTTGTTATTTATTTATTTACATTTTTATTCATTTATTTATTTATTAATTTATTATCCAATATCAATATTTTCGTTTTATATTAATCAATATATTTAATATAAAAATTATATTAATTATAATATATTATTTATTAAACTTATAATTTCTAATAAAAATTTATTTTTTTTCATTATAAAATATAAATTTCTTTATAATTAAAATAATAAAAAAAATTTTTTTTTTTATTTTTTTTTTTTTTAACCTAAATTTCATCAATTTGTCATCACATTTAAATTTTAAAAATTCCTATTTTCAAAATAACACATTTGATCTATAAAAAATAAAATACAAAATATATTTTCATATATTTAAACATTTTTTTAAGTAAAAAAAATTATATTTATATAGAAATTCAAGAAAAACAGAAATAAATTTATTTATAATATTCTTAATGATTAAGATTAAATTATTTTTATTATTTTTACAATATTTAATTAAATAATAAATTTACTATATATAAAGCTTTATTTATATTAGAGTTTATATATGGTAATATTTATATTAAGAAATAAGATAATAAAATAAAATAATAATAAAACATTTTTATTGAATAAATTATTGATAATAATAAAAAAACAAAATCAACACAATAAAATAATAAATTATATTTTATAAGGAAATTAATACTAATTAATATAATATGAATTAAAAGCTTCAAAAACATATATATTCCTTATTTTATAAATCTTTAAATTTAAGCAATTAAAAATACATTTAATTCATAAATTTTATACATCATATATACAAATAATAAAATTTATATATAATATATAATATATAATATATACGCCAATAAAATTTATACATAATAATAAAATTTTAAAAAATTGTATATTTTATTTTTTAAATAAAACTCCAATATAATTAAAATAATAATTAAAATTTCCTAATGAATAAAAAAGTAAGTAATAAATAGATATTCATTTATGAATTCTTGATATTTATATTTATTATAAATATATTTTAAAATAAATAAGAATAAAATAATTATATAAAATACATAATAAATAAGTAGTAAAAATATTATAAAAATAATTATTAAATTATTTAATGTCAATGTCAATATTTTTTTATTATTTTTTTTTCAATAATTCGAACAAAATTTAATAAATAATTAATAAAAGTGAATAAATATTTTTATTATATATAGTAAAATAATAATTTTGATATTAAAAAAATAGAATTAAATTAAAGAAATAATTCAATAATTATGATATTAGAAATAAAATTTCATTAAATAAATAATTCAATAATTATGATATTAGAAATAAAATTTCATTAAATAAATAATTCAATAATGATATTAGAAATAAAATTTCATTAAATAAATAATTCAGTTATTATGATATAAAAAAAATAAACAATTCAATAATTGTAATATTAAAAAAAATGTAGAATTTAAATTTCAAAAAATTAATTTTTTATATTAACCAATTTTAAAATAAATAGTAAATTTATTATTATTTTAATACAGCATTATATAAAAATATTTTGAAATTGTTTTTAAAATTTCTTTTTAATATAAAAACCTAAAAATAGCCTTATTTTATTAATTAATAATTGTTATTGTTAATATTAATAGATAGAACCACCGCAAAAAATTAAAAGGGAAGCAAGAGTAAAACAAGATTCTTCTACTAGTTTAATTCCAATTGAAGATATAGACTATTTATTAGATAATTTAATTCATAGTAAGAAAAAAGGAGAAGGGCAAAAATCTTGTAGTGACAAACCGGCTACGTCAGTAACATCATCAACAACCAATTCCAATTCTTCAGTACAAACAGCAGAAATTAAAAATAATAGCGATACAGTATCTGAAGTTAACACTAGTTCAAAAGACAGTTCTGAAAAAACATCAACCACAAGTATCACGACAGAAACCACTAAAGCAACAACTACAACAAAAACTACAAAAGCTACAGTAAAAAATTCAAATAGTAATGATAAAAAACATCCAAATAGTAAAGAAGAAACTACAGATGATTCAAATAAAAAAATTAAAGTAGAAGAAAAGAAACCTGAAACAAAAAAACCAAAAAGAAAAAAGGTTTTTCAAGCATGTGTTGTTTGTAGAAAATCTCATATTTCTTGTGATAACAAAAGACCATGTACTCGTTGTGTTAAAAAGGGTATTGCACATCTTTGTCATGATGCTCCTAAAAAGGGTTCTAATATGATGGATTGTAATTCATGTCCAATTTTCCCATTACTTAAAGGTCCATACCCATTTCAAACCAATTTTTATAAACCACCACCATTTCCAACTTATTCTAGTAGTATTTTAAATTCTCAATTAAATCCTACTCCTTTAACAAATTTCCCTATTCCTTTATTGAATAATCAAAAATTAAATACATATCCACCACCAAATGGTATAGGTTCTCCTTACCCTGGATTAAATCCAAATCCTCTTTTAATGCAACATCCAACTCTAAATCAAAAACCTAATCAACCAATACCTTCATCCATAAATCAATCACCTCAATCTTTACAAACTTCACTTCAAAATTTAAAACAAGCTATGCGAAATCAACAGGATATTCAAACACCACATCCTTCTCCTTCTCCTCAACAACTTACCCCTCCATTAACAACACCTTTAACTCCATTACATACTTTAACACCTGATATTAATAATACATCATTAGCATCAGCTTTCCCAATTGCTCCTCCTTCAAATCCTCAATCTATACCATTAACTACTAATGTTGCATCATCCACTGTTACTCCTATTCAACAACAAACACCTCCAATTCAACAAGCATCTTCTCTTCCTTCTTCCTTAATATCACCTATAAATACTGCTTCAGTTGGTAGTCCAGCTATTCAAAATCCTTTAGTAACTTTACAACAAGTTCTTCAAACTAATCCAACTTCAATTGTAACCTCTCCAAATATTCTTAATATTCCATCACAACAATCTACTATTACAACTCAAAAACAAGAAATACCTTCTTCAACCTCTTCTTCTATCATAACTTCTACTTTATCAGATATGTCATCATCCTTTAATAATAATAATAGTAATAATAATAATAATAACAATAATACTAATAATAGAGACAATAACAATACTACTACTACTAATAATAATAATAATAATAAAAATAATAGTAGTAATGATATTTTAAATAATATAATGAGTACTATAGAGTCACCACATTATGCTTTACCAAGTTTAGAATTTAATCCTTCTAAACCATGTGTTCCATTTTCATCAGTTACACCTATTTTTTCTTCAGATTATATGAATAATGAATTTTCTGCTTTAGTTAATTTCTGTCAAAATGTTTCCCATGGAAATAATATGCCATCTCGTTGTAAGAATTGTCCATTCAGTCGTACAGAACAATTCTTCTTAAAAGCAGCTGATAATTCCCATCCAAATACTTCCATAGAAGAACAATTAGTAGATATTATAAAAGAAAAATATAAAGCTGGATTACTTAAACCATATAATTATTCTAAAGGTTATCTTCGTCTTCAAAAATATTTAGATGAAAATATTTCTATTGTTAATAAACAAAAAATTTTAAATGCTTTCAATACTTTCCAAAAAGGATTTAAAAATGCTGCTACTAACATTACAGATTGGGATTTATTATCATCAGAAGAATCTTTTGAAAGACTTTTATTAGAATATGATCGTGTTTTTGCTAGTGTTGGAATTCCTTCATGTTTATGGCGTCGTACAGGTGAAATTTTTAAAGCTAATAGACATTTTGCTTATTTAGTAGGTGTTCCTATTGAAGAATTAAATAGTGGTAAAATGAGTATTTATGAATTTATGACCGAAGATTTTGTAGCAAATTATTGGGAAAAATATAGTTTAATTGCTTTTGATAATAAACAAAAAGCTGTAATTACTTCTTGTGTATTAGAAAATCCACAAAGTTTTAAACGTTCAATAAAATGTGCTTTCTCATTCACAGTTCGTCGTGATAAATTTGAAATACCTTCTGCTATTATAGGTAATTTTATGCCATATAATCCTCAATTAATTTATAAAGATCCATTTGCTGCTAGTGGTTTAGGTATTTTAGGTTTTCTTTCACCTTATTCAACACCTTCTTATAATCCTTTACCTCGTGGTGAAACTGGATATAAAGGATGTGGTTGTTCTAATTCACAATGTTGTACAAGTTTAAAGAAAGAAGTTAAATCAGAAACTAAACCAACTGGTTGTCATAATCATGATCATGATCATAACCACGACCATGACCATGATCATGACTATGATCATGATCATTATCATCATTATCATGGCTTCGGTGATGGGGCTGGTTCAGATCATTCAAGCCATGACCATGATCATAGTCATTGTAATAATCATGATCATTCTAATATCCATAATTATACCAATCAAAATTATAATAGTTTTAATCAACATCAATTAAATACCCCTATAAACTCTAATACAAATACAAATACAAATGCTAATACAAATGCAAATACTAATACTACAAATAATAATAATCCTAATAATAATACCAATACCAATATTAATATTAATCAAGATAAAGATAATCAAAAAAGTTATTGTTGTAATCAATGTGTAAATACTTCATGTAGTCGTAAAAATTCTTGTGATGGAATTTCAAATTCATGTGGTGAACATTGTAATTGTAATAACAATAATGAAAATGAACAACATCCTTCTAATACTATTAATACTATAACAACTACAGCTTCTAATATACCTCCAATAACTACTTCTTCTCTTACTACCATTAATGCAACGACTACTGCTATAACTACAGATTCAACAACAGCTACCCTTTCATCAAAAACTAATGATCCTGTTATGAATGAATTTATGAATTTAGATATGAATAGTGTAATCTCAGAAAATAAAAATATTCCATCTTCTGTAGCATCAAATTCTTTACCATTAATGTTTATGAATAATAATAATAATAACAATAATAATAATAGTAATAATAATAATAATAATAGTAATAATAATAATAGTAATAATAATACAAGTCCATTAGTTAATACTAAGGCTTCTAATAATAATAATAATACTAATAATAATAGTAATATGAATAATATGAATAATATGAATAATATAAATTCATTTATTAATCTATCTACTACTCTTTCAAATTTATTAAATTCTAATCATTTAGATTTAAAAAATACTACAACATCAAAACTTCAACAACAACAACTTCAACAACTTCAATATACTCTTCAACAAAAAATTATGAATCAAAATAAAGATAATAATTTACCAAGTTTACCTGCAAATGATATAAGAAATGAATTATCAGAAGATTTACTTTTTTCATTTTTAAATGCTGCTAAATAAAAATAATAATAATAACAATAATAATAACAATAACAATAACAATAATATAAAAGAAAAGAAAAGAAAAAAAAAAAACTTTTTTTTTTTTTTTTACTTTTATTATTATTTTTTTGTCAATATCCATCTCATTTCTATAATAATAATAAAAAAAATAATTATATATATATAATTAAATCTTATTAATATATATGATATATTATATATTTATAATATATATGTATATATGCATTTTTTTTTTCCCTTACAATATATTTATTCATTTTCCTATTTGAAGTTTATTAATAAATATTACAAAAAAAAAAAAAAAAAAAAAAAAAAAAAATTTGACTTTTTTCAATTTTATTAATTCTTATACATACATAAAAAGTAAATTAAAACAAAACAAAACGAAACAAAAAAAAAAATGTTTTTAATATTTTTTTTTTCTTTTATCTAAAATAAATAATTATATTAATATATATTATGTATTCTTTTTTTTTTATTATTATTTTTTATCATTAAAAAAAATTTTATTTTTTCTTTTTTTTTCATGTTTAATATATTTAAGTTTTTTTTTTTCTCTTTTTAATAAAATTAAAAAATAAAAATAAAATAAAATTATAATTAGAAATAAAATTATGTAAAAAAAATGTCCACTTTTTAAATTAATTTTTTATCATAATTTATAATTATGAAATTTTTTTTCTTTCTTTTCTTTCTTTGTTTTTTACATATAGATGATTTATAGAAATTTATATATGGATGACTTATAGAATTTTATATATATCATTTTTTTTCTTTAAAATCCTTTTTCTTTTTTTTTTTTAGCCCCTCTCAATTCTAAGATTAAAATTTTTTTTTATTAAAAATTTTCTTTTTTGGAAAGGTTAGAAGTCTTACCTTTTTTCCTTTTTATTTATTTAATATTTTTAATTTGATTAACACCCTTTATTAATAAAGATTAATCCTAGTCTAAAAAAAAAAAAAAAAAAAAAAAAAAAAAAAAAAACCCTTTATTACCAAGAACGTTGACATTGAATCGAATCAATAAGACATGATAATAATATCTCGAATCGCGATATTATTTCAACCACAGAGCCTTCGGAGTCATCTTTTTTTACTAAAAATAATAACGATTACCCAAGGGAGAGTTTAGTGGACACAACTTAGAGAGGAGTGAAATCTGAATAAATACCCTACACTGAAATTATAATTATTTCAGAAATTTATTACTTTTTTTTTATATTATGTTATAGATTTTTAGATAGTATTTTCTTTTTTTTTATTTTAATCTATTTTTTTATTTATGTACTAAATGTATTAATAACTATTTATAATAAATAAAAAACATGAAAGTGTATTTTCTTTCTTTAGTCTAAAAAAATTTTTTTTCAATTTGATTAATATCTGTAAAAAAAAGTAAAAAAAAAAAAAGGTGATAAAAAAAAATATTTTAAAGAATAAAAATACCTGTAATAAATTATTATTATTATTATTTTTGTATTCTTTATTATTTTTATTTATTTTATATATATATTCTCTAATATATAATTTATATTTCATATGTATGTTAAATTTAAATTATTTTATTTTAAATAAAGATTAATCCTAGTCTATAAAAAAAAAAAAAAAACATCAATATATAAAAATCATTACAAAAATTTCTTGCTATAAAATATCTTGGTACATCCCTTTTATTAATTCTCTTTTCCCTTAATCCTATTATTTTTAACCTCAATTCAAAATTTAACTTGATTATAAATTCATTCTCTAGTTTTCTTCTTAATAGTAAACATTCCATTGGCTCTCAAAAGAAAAATTTTTGTATTTTTAAAGAACTAATCATTAACATTCCTATTATAACTCATTATATATATATATATATATAATTCAATGTGAAAAAAAAAAAAAGCTTTGGTACCACCACAATAAGGGCAAATATTTAGAATATTTTTCA
Organism: Anaeromyces robustus; assembly: GCA_002104895.1. NCBI lineage: Eukaryota > Fungi > Neocallimastigomycota > Neocallimastigomycetes > Neocallimastigales > Neocallimastigaceae > Anaeromyces > Anaeromyces robustus. The sequence goes on along the minus strand of MCFG01000044.1, from coordinate 217,896 downwards.
AAATAAGATTTACTATTAAATTCCTGAAATAAAAATCCATATTCACGATATATTTTCATGATCCAAAAAAATATTTCAATTTAATATTGAAGATATATTAAAATTAAAATAAACATTTAAATAACATATTTGCAAACAATATATAAGTAGATTTTCTTTTGTGACTTATTATGGATATCTCCTTCCAAATATTTCATCTTGATTTATTTTATTGAGATATTTGTTAACATTTGACCTAAAAGTATATATTATATAAATAATAAGGAGTCATAATAGGAATATTAGTGATTAGTTTTTTTGACGGTTATATTTAAAGAGATCTTATATTTTTAGTTTTATTAATGACTTATATATTTTTGATAAATGAAAAAATTAATAGAAACTAATCTCTGGGAATCCCCTTGAATACCGATTAAGATTATAATGATAATATTATTTGGTACATAGATATTTTACATAATAATTATTATGCATTTGATATATTTAAAGATATAGATTAAAAATACATTGACATGATCTGTATATATTGTGAGACTGTCGTATTATCTTACTCACAATTATACTGATTGTATTATACTCTTTTTATATTTTTTTGTAGATTGCTATGATAAAGATAAGGTATTTTTAAACAACTTTTAATCTAGAATTCATATCTAATATTACTTAATAATTTAATAGATTTTGATGGAGGAATATTTTAATTTATAAATAGGAATGAAAATAAGCTTCAATATTAAATTCCTATAATGATCTATAAATTTTTCTACATGAATGGTTTTTTTTTTTCATCTTAATTATAAAATATATATTATCTATTTAACTTTGTTAATTAAATATATATGTATTTTGGTATTAGGCTTAATTATCCTACATGATTACTTTACTCTATATACACAAATATTATTTTTTTAAATTAAATATTTCTATATCAATAGATTATTAAACCAAAAAAAAAAAAAAAAAAAAAAAAAAAAAAAAAAGAATCCATTTTTATTTTATATCCATAATATAAGATTATTTAACACACAGACACAAAATATATATGTTATATAAAGATATATATGAATAACAATGTAATTTAACAAAATCATTCTTTTTTTGTATTTTAAAAATTTTTTTTTTTTATTTTTATTTTAACTTTTTTTTATTTTATTTTTTAAATTGATTGCACATTTTATTATCTTTTAATAAGTTTTATTTTTATTTTTATTTTTTTAATACTTTTTTTTTTAATTATTTTATCTATTTTCTTATTTTTTTTTATTTTTCTTCTTTTTATATTCTTTTTTTTTATATATTGCTATATTCTAGTTTTTTAAATTTTTATTAATTTATTTAATTTATTTATTCATAATTTTTATTTATTTATTCAGTTATTTTCATTTTTATTTTCATTTTTATTTTCATTTTTAATTTGTTGGAATACCACACCATTGATTATTTTCTATACCCCATGAACCATTTTCATCTGTAGTATGAACTTTAGTAGATGATTGACAACATGGATAACCTAAAGCTAAAGACCAACAATTATTTGAAGTTGGATTGGAAGTATCAGAAGTAGTAGTTGTTGTTGTTGTAGTTTTAGTTTTAAAACAACTTTGTAATATACCACACCAATTATTATTTTCAATACTCCAAGATTGTCCTTTATTTTCATCATTCCAAATTATTTCGACATCACAATTGGAACAACATGGATAATCAGGTTCTGAGAAACAAATTTCTTTTTCATTATCATCATTATCATTATCATTATCATTATCATTATCAGTCTTAGGTTTTGGATTAAAACGTTTACCCATTTCAAGATATGATTCACCTAATTCTTTATCTGTAAAGGAAAGTGGTACTTGAGTACGATCAATTAATGCTCCAATATCATTAAAGAAAGATGGTATTTCACCTGTTGTAGTAATATTAGCAACAGATGTTAAGAAACTACGAATATCTTCTCTTTTTCTATTTCTAATATTTGTACCATATCTTGTAAAAATGACTGGAACTCCTTGAATAACAAAACGATATCTGAGATCATCAACAACTTCTTGAAGTTGATGAACATCATATGAAGATCCCCATATACCATACTTATTTTTATTTATGTAAAAAAAAATATAATATATTTATATATTAATACAAATAAATAATTTGAAATAGAATTAAAATTAGAATTAGAATAAAATAGAAAAGAATTGAATATAAAAACATATATATAGGAATATTTATAAATAAATAAAAAAAAAATAAAAAAGAAAAATATATTTAATAATAATAATAATAATAATAATTATAAAGTATTTATAATTATTATATTAAAATATATATATATATCTTATATTTATAATTACCTTTTCTATAACAGTAAATGTGTAAGGAATGAAATAATAAAGTGAAACAATAAGTTTTCCTGAACTTTTTGGATCACTAGGTGTTTTATAAAAGTGATCTTGAGTTAAAATTGGATCACAAGCATAACCTTCAATTAATAAATATCTTTCTTGATTATATCCTTCAATAGAACGAACGGTATTTATAAATTCTTGATTGACTTTAAGTAAAACAGCGAGAGCTTCAGGTCTATCACCATCAGCTGTACGAGTATTCCATATAGTTTCCCAATAACCTGATTCATTTAATGCTTCAAACATTAAATGTTCATCATAATCTTTAAAATAATTAGCGATTTGTTTCCAAGTTCCTTTATAACTATCATAAGTTTCAGTAAGAATAGCTTTATCTTCTGAAATAAATCCATTCATATAAAAATTATCTGTTTCTAAATTAATAATAACATACATATCATTTTCAATAGCTACTCGAACAACTTCTTCTACTGCTTTTAATAATTTTGGTTCAATTGGTGTTTTAGTTGTTGGACGAGTTGACCATTTTACAGGTATACGAATGGAATGAAAACCTAAATTTTTATAACCTTCTACAGCTTCCTTAATTTTTACTTCAGAATCAGTCCAAAGTTTAAAATCACTATTAATTTCTGAAATGTCAATATTAGACCAATCTCTTATTGTATCAAAAGTATGTCCTATATTAACACCCATACCAATAGATTTCATGAACTCTTTAGTTGTTAAAGCTAAAGATATATTCACAAAACCTAATACTAATAATAAATGATTTAATTTGAAATGCATTTTTATTTCTTTTCCTTTATTTTATTTTTTTTTTTTTAATATTTCCTAAATTTATAATATAATAAGTATATTTTTATAAAATATATTTAAAAGATTATTTTAAAATGATAATAATAATAAGAAATAAAAAATCCTGTTTTTAATTTTTATTATTATTAATTAATGAAATGTTTAATAATAGATATTGATTTTTTATATATATAATTGAAGTATAATTCCAGATTATAATTAAGTTTTTTTTTTTTTTAACTTTTCGTTTGTAATATTTTTTTTATTTTGCTGATATAATAGTTTTTATTTTTTATCTTTATTTTATTTTTTAGTCTTTTTATTTATTATAAATGAAATAAGATTCGAAATCTTAAAAATGGTTTTAATTCGAAATTTAAATTTATTAAATATTAATCAATAATACTTAATTATATTATTTTTTTATTATTTTATTTATCCTTTAAATATATATATTATTTAATTATAATAATAAATAAATATATATAGTTTATTTAAAAATAAAATAATAATTTCAATTAATTTCTTTATAATAAAATAAAGTATAAAAAAATTAATATATAATATGAATTAATTTTAAGAAAAAAGAAAACTACAAAGATAATTGTTATAGGGTAATATATAAAACAAATTTATTTATTTATTTTTTCTCCTAAATTCTAATTAATATTTAAAACAAATAATAAAAAAAAATTTTTTATAGATTAATATTATTAGTATATTATTTATATATTAAATTTATATATACAAACTTTATAAACTTTATTTTTTCTATTTATTAAAGTTACATTATTAAATAAATTCAAAAAAAAAAATAAAAAGATTCATTATAGGATAATTAATTAATGATTATGACACCAAATTGACCATGATTTTTACATTACACCATTAACCATTGTTTGGAAAGATATAATATAAAATATAATAATATATAAAGAAGTTTTTTATTTTATTTTATTTTTTTTTTTTTAATATTATAATAATGAATTATTATTAAATATATAAAATATATAAATATAAATAATAATTCATTAATAACTCTTATTTATTTACTATTTATTTATTTTATTTATTTACTATTTATTTATTTTATTCATTAATTTTACTTTATTTATTACTTATTTATTTATTTATTTATTTATTTATTTTATTTTTTTTTATTTATTTTTATTTTATTTATTTATTTATTTATTTTACTTATTTATTTATTTTAATTTATATTAATTAAATATTCTAAGAATGTTTTTTATTAAATAAAGTTTTTTCATTTAAAAAATAAAAATAATAATTAATAAATATATATATAAAATTGTTTTTATTTTTATATTTGTTTTGTGTTTTTACCTAAAAATAAATAAATATAAAAATATTACTGTAATAAAAAAACTTATATATATGTAATTTTCAGATGTATATAATAATATAAAGATTACTATCAATATATATATAATATTTATATCTATTCAAAATAATTTAATAAAAACAATAAAATAATATAATAAAAGAAATATTAAAATTTCAATATATATATAAATTATTCTTGTAAGATAATATTTAAATAATTTTAAAAACAAAATAAATATAAAAATGCAAGGTACATCTTTTTATCTATAATATATAATATAGTATTTAATATTAAAATTAAAAAAAATATAATAATGATAATAATAAATTTATAATTTGGATAATTCTATTCAAAGAAGAAAATAATGAAGAATTTAATGAATTAAAAGAAATAAGAAGAAAACAATATGAAGAATCATTACTTTTAAGAAAAAGAAAATCTTCCAAAGTAAAAAAAAATAATTCAGAAAATGAAAATGAAAATGATAAAAATGAAAACATAGACAATGAAACAAAAGAAGAAATAGTAGAAGAGACAAAATCTTTACTTGAATCAGATACAAAACAAACTAAAGAAGAAGAAAATGAAAATGATGAGAATAATAATGAAGATACCATTAATAATACAAATCCTTCTGGAATTGATTTAGCTAATGAAAGAAGAAAGAATAGAGGATTTGAATCAAAAGATTCAAAACTTTTACATTATCTTTTTGTTATATATTATAATATTAAATTATTTTTCAACTTCATATATATGTTCTTTTATACTTTAATATCTGTAAATATATTCGAATTATATATGTTTTAAAATTTATAATAATTTTATTTAATTTCAAATTACAAAATTTGACAAATTCATTAAAACTATATATAGATGGATTTTATAAAAACCTAAAATTGATATTATATATTTTATTCAAAATTTATATGTAATAGTTATAATAATATAATAATTTATATGTTTTATTATATATATATATAATAGCCTGAAGCAGGTAAAAAATTATCAAGTAAAGATAAACCTAAAAAATTTAAAAGTTTTGATACATATCATAAGAATAATAAAACTATAAATGCAGGGTTCGTAAATACGATATTATAAATATTATTATTATTATTACTATTTATTAATTATTACTATTTATTAATTATTTATTTTATTATAATATTTAATATATAGTTATCTAGGTTTTGGTCAATGTTCTCAATGTTCTTAATCTTTTATTCATAATTATTTATAAGAATAAATAAAATTAATAATAATTAAAATAATAATAATGATGATGGTGATAATAATAAATAATAACAACAACAACAATAATAATAATAATAATAATAATCAGAAATAATAATCATAATCATAATAATAATAATAATAATAAATAATAAATAATACTAACAACAAATGCAGAAATAATAATAATAATAATAATAATAATAATAATAAATAATAAATAATACTAACAACAAATGCAGAAATAATAATAATAATAATAATAAATAATAAATAATACTAACAACAAATGCAGAAATAATAATAATAATAATAATAATAATAATAATAATAATAATAATAATAATAAATAAATAATAATAATAATAAATAATAAATAATACTAACATCAAATACAGTAATAATAAAAAAATTAATAAATAATAATAGTAATAAAATACTATAATTATTTTAATTGTATATCTTTTAAAAATTTATTGTAATATTGTAAAAAATTATAAATTATAATTCTTTATATGTTATGTAATATTATGAAATTTATGATATATTTCTTTTTATTGTATTTTTTCAAGAAAATAATATTTATTACTAATTTAATTCTTACTATTTCATTTATTAATTATATATATATATATTTTTTTTAATTTTATTTTAATATTATTTAAATATATAAATGTATTTTTATTCATTATTTATTTTATTTCATTTTTTAATTTTCTATTAATTGTTTTATTACTAATTAAACAAAGTCTATATTTTTATTATTTTATTATTAATTAAGCAAGTCTATATTTAATTGTAATATTATAATTAAATATAGACATTAAAATATAGATAAATATATGATATAAGCTTTAATATTTTTATATTACATATGTTAAACTCATTTTTATTGAAAATAAATGAAATAATCCTTTTCTTAATAAAGAAAAAAAAAAATTTTTTTTATACTGAAAGATATATAATATTAATAATTGACATTATTTTTCTTTTATTAAATATTTATAATAATATATAATCATTTCAATATATTTATACTAAATAAAAAGAATAATTTTTTTAAAAACCTTTTTTTTCTTTTTTTTCCCTCAAAATCACATAGTGATATATAATTTAAAAAGTTAAATAATAATAGTTTTAAATAAAGTTATGGAACTATTAAAATTTTAATGATTAAAACATTCTAGAAAGTGATAAAGTATAACTAAAGCTTATTAATATGTTCATTATAAAAAAATATATATATTTTATACAGAATTTTAAGATATAAAAAAAAATTATACTTAAATCATAAAAAAAAAAAAAAAAAAAAAAAAAAGGGTTAAAATATATTAAAATTCTTTTTTAATAATTATATTTTCAGTTTATAATTTTTTCATTAATTATTATTATTATTGATATTTTATACAAAAGATATGATTATGTTAAAATAATGATTAATGATATTTTATTTTTTAATAATTAATGAAAAAATAAAATAATATATACATATAATATATATATATATTTTATTCCTAACTTTCTTAAAGGTAATATATATAAAAGTAAATAAATATAAATTATATATATATATTATTTTTTTACATCCTTTTTTTTTAACATTTTGACTACAAAATGTAGTGTATGATAGGTGTTTAAAAATAGGCGTTTTTATCATATTAATGTTTTCATCCTATTAATAATATTAAGATTTTTCATTTATTAAATTACAATAAAAGAAAATCATTTATAACAATTTACATATGATTTTCTTTTTTAATATTTAAATATAATTTATATAATTTATATAAATTGTTTTGGTTTTATTTATTATCAAATATATTGTTATACAAAATAAAAAGAAAAAACGTTCATTTTTAATTTATTATGTGACTTTATATTTATCAAGAATTTAAAATATTAATGAATTTTTTATTCAAAGAATTTATATAATATATGTAATATTAAAAAATATGGCTATAAATAAAATTATTGTAGATAAATCATATGATTTACTAAGCCAAAAATAGAATATTATCTAAAATTAGTTGAAACTAGAGAATTTAAAGAAAAAAAAAAAAAAAGGAATAGATAGAAATATAAGAATAAAAGAAATTAATATATTTTTTTATTATGTTAATTATTGTTTAATATAAATATAAACCGTTAATCGTTATTCCATAAAATATAGGTATAATGTAAAAGGAATTCATATTTTTTTTTATTAAAAATATGAACTTAAGAAAGAAGTTATTATATTTGGAAAAATTAAATAAATTAATAGTTTTTTTCTTTCTATAATATTCATTATAATATTATAACATCATATATATTGTTTTTTCTTTTTAAATAATTCTCTTTCTTTAACTTTTTTTCTCCTTGTATAGAAGAAAAAATAATAATAAAAGTTTTTTTTTTCAAAAATCTAAAATCTAAAATCTATTAAATAATATTTAATAATTACTCTTAAAATTTTATTTAACTTCTTATTATTAGAATAGATTTTTTTTTTTTTATTTTTTAATTATTAGTTTAAATTTTAATTATAAAATACACAAATTTATTTTTTTAATTTATTTTTAAACTATTTAAATTTTAATAATTTTTAAACTTTTTATTTTTTTTTTTTGAATATCTCAATTTATACTGTAATAGTAATTAAAGATGTTTTATGATTGGTTAAATTGAATATACATATATAAATAATTAATTATAATATATTGAGAAATAAATGTATAAAATGACAATTCATTAAGTTGTATTGATTTGAAAATAAAAAAAAAAAATGAATTGATTTTATATTATTGTTAATATTATTATATTATAATTATAAGTAATTATAAAATAATTTATTATTAAATATTAAATATTATTATTATAATTATTTAATAAGTTAATTTTTCCATTATTTTTAATATATAATATATAATAAAAAAAAAAAAAAAAACGGATTGTATTACACATTATTATAATAATTATTATATTCAAAAAATAAAGGATAGGATTTGAATATTAATGGAATGGCTTTTTTCTTGTTACTATTTATTATTTTTAAATTTGTTCTTTTAAATATATAAACTTTTTATTATTCTTTTTTTTTTTTTATTTTTTTTATTTTTTATTTCTACAATAGATTTTTTTTTATTAACAACAAAAAATTTTTTATAATCAAATATTTTAATATAATATTTTAATATAAATAATATAAAATAATTCATAATTAATTATTATAAAAAACTTTTTTTTTTTTTTTTTAAAAAAAAAAAGTGGTAGATTTCTTTATATGGTAAGTTTTGTATTTTTTTTTTTTATAAAATAATCATTTTAATATATATATTTTAATATATATTAATATATATTATATAAGAGTTAATATATTTAAAAAAATCAATTAAACACATATTAATTATTTCCTATAAAGTAAAAATTTAATTGTAATAAAAAAACTATATTGTAATAATATTTTAAATAAAATATAAATATAACTAATTTAATTAAAATAATAGATGATATATTAGATTATTAGTTATAATATGTTAGTTTTTATATATGTTTATAATGTTAACGTATAATACAATATAATTAATAATAAATACAAAAAAATATACAATTCATTTCAACAACAAAAAAAAGTAGGTTAACTAATGCTGTAAAAAAAAAAATTATATAGTAAATTATTGCAATATTTAAAGTAAAAAAAAAAAAAAAAAAATAAAATAAATTCATATTAATAATAATAATAATAATAATAATAATAATAATTATAAATAATAATAATAATAATTATAAATAATAATAATAATAAATAATAATAATAATTATAAATAATAATAATAATAATAATAATAATAATAAAATTTATATAACTATTATTATCTAATAAAAAATTTTTAATAAATATTAGATAAAAAAAATTTAAGATGGAAGCTTTATTTTTACTGGATTAAAAAAAAAAAAGAAAAAATTAAAGTTAATCATTAATTAATAAATATTTAATAATAAAAAAAAATTTTTTTTTTCTCTTTACAGAAAATATAAAATAATAAAGGTTCAATATATAAATCAAAAAGAAAAATAATAGTAAAGAAAATAATTAAAAATAATTAAAAATTAAAAAAAAAAAAAAAAAAAGAACAAATAAAACAAAAAAATAAAATAAAAAAAAAAAATTGAATTCTTTATAATTATAAATCATATTTGTTTAATAGCCTTATATCTATATATAGATAATAGTAAAAGAACAGAAAAACAAATATAACAATAATTAAAATCTGAAAAAATTAAAAGGAAAATTAATAAATTATTAAACAAAAATACAAAAATAATAATAAAAAAATAATAAAATTAATAAATCTATATATAAATATTAAGGTTTTTTTTATAATTATATTGAAGGTAAAAAATCTTTTTTTTTTTTGATATTTATTTTAAATTTGTAAATCACCCCTTTTTTTTAACATTGTATGATGTACTATTTAAATTTATTTTTTTCCTTTTAAAGAAAAAAAGAGATTTAATAATTAAAATAAAAATAAATATTATAATGTATAATATATATGATCAAAAGAGATTTAAAAATAAATTTTATATTTAGATTATTATTTAGTTTTTTATAAATAAAAATTTATATATAAATAAATATTTAATAAATTACTAATTATATTTAATTTTTTTTATTTATAACAAATTTTTTAATATTGATGTAATTTCAATTATTTTTGCTTTTAATGAATCATTGAAAATTTTTAAATTTTTTTTATATTATTATTATATATAGTTAAGAAAAAAATAGTAAAATTGAAAAGTTAAAAGAAAAAATGTCAATCGAAGAAAGTAAAAATAAAAGTGGAATTTTAAAAGCCGTTTCAATATATACTGAATCAATTAATAATACAAAATTATCTGAGATAAATAATTTATTCAGTACTATTGTTAATGACAGTGATGTTAACATTAAAAACTGGGAAATCAAAGATTACGATCAATTTCTTAAGGAAATTGATCCTATAAACAAATGTCAAGATAATAAAGAAACTGAAGAAGAAGATCCAATTGTTACTAAGAAACATATTCCAAATATGTTTATTTCACTTATAACTGTATTACAAGAAATTCATAGTAATGATATTGAAAATCAAATATATAATGTTATCATTCGTTATTTAAATGATACTCTTAAAGGTGATGTTAAAAGTATAGTTAGTAACATTATACCTTATGATAAAAAGGATCTTCTTAATGAAAAAGCAACAGCAATTGTTACTATCTTACTTTCTAGTTTTAAAACACTTTTAAATGAAAAAGATAATGGTAAAATATTAATTTTTATTTATTGTTTATAATATATTAATTTAATGAATTCAAATTAATTAGAAAAGAGTCATATTTATGTTTACAAAGAAATAATTATATATATAAGAAATAATGAAAAATCTTATATATATATATATATATAAGATTTTTGAAAAATTAAATAACACACATATTATTATTTCAAAAATATATATATATATATATATAAAATCATATTTTTAATAAAATTTTTTTTTATTGACATATTATTTTAATAGATATTAAAGAATTACTTCAAAATGTATTAGAACATGCTAATCAAATAGAAATTAATGAAGAAAATGATAAAACCAATAACAGTGAATATTTAAACTTCATGCTTTCTTTATTCTCTGAATTATTTGGTGATATTGAATTAAAAAAGGTAATTAAACTTCTTTGGGAAGTTACTAATGGAAACACTGAACAAATTGCAGAATATATTTCTTACCTTTTATATGAACATCAAAATAATCAAAAGGAAGATGAAGGTGCCGAATCTAAACACTTCGGTCTTGCTACAAGAATTGTTATTGAAGAATATATTGAACCTTTACAACAAAAACAACGTCGTCAACTTAGAAGAAATCGCAATAAACCAAATGAAGTCGCAAATACATCTAATAGCGTTTTATCTGAAGAAGAAGCTGCTAATGCAGATTTAAATGAAATTTATTCATTTATTAAACAAGTATTACATTATACTTGTCTTGATGATGATCAAAATGGATATCCAAAAGAATTAGCATTATTCTTTTCTAGTTTTCAAGATTTTTGGGAACCAGATATGATTTTAAAATTTATGGTTAAAGAAATTAATGAAAAAAATATTGAAGAAAACTATAAAGAATATTATGGTCCATTCTTAATGGATTTAGCTGATTTAATGAATTGGACAAATAAACAATGGTAATTTTAGAAAAAAAAAATTTTTTTTTAAGTTTTTTTTTTTTTTTTTATATTTTTATATTTTTATATTTTTATTAATTAAATTATTCATAAATTTTAATTTAATCAATGTTTATTAAATAATTAAAAAATGTTTTATTTATTTATTTATTTATTTGTTACTATTATTGTATTTTTTTATTTTTAAATATTATTAATATATATAATATTTTTTTTATTGAAAACATATATTAAAATTTTATACTTATATATATATAATTGTTTTATATTATATATATATTCTTAATTTTTATTTTAATTTTAAATATTAGTGAATCTGCATTATTAATTTTAACAGAAGGTTGGAAAAGAAAATCAAGAATTTCAATAGCAAAAATGATGGGATTATCTTTAAATGATATTAAACATTTATATAATGATTGTAAAGATTTAACTTATAATGATGGAGATTATCTTTCAGATAATGAAGAAGAAGGTAGTATTACTAATGAAGCTTCTAATAAAGAAAATAAAGAAGAAAATACTAATGAAGGAAGAGATTTTTCTAAAACAAAAAAACCAGTTGTATTATCCATCAGGGGTTCCGATTTTAAAAGATCTTTTACTAAAGTTATCACAGATAAAGATAATAATAGTAACAATAGTAATAGTAATACTATTTGTCGTTATTTTGGAACTCCACGTGGTTGTTCCTCTGGTAAACATTGTCCATTTAAACATATTCAAACTAGAAGTTCATATATTACTCGTAGACTTAATCATTCTACTTATTCTAACCCTAATTCATCATTTAATAGTAGATTAAATAATAATAATAATAATATGCGTTATCATCATAATACTAATGTTGGTAATATGAATAATACATTAAAACATAGAACTAGTTATCAAAGTATGAATAATTATAGAAATTCATCATCAAGAAATAATAATATGATGCCTGGTGCTTCTAATGATATAGTAAAGAATAGAATGAATAATCGTATTTCTAATGTACCAACAAATGATTCAATGATGAAATTTAGTAAAAAGGGAGAACGTGATCATCATGAAAAAATAGATTCTCATTTTGTTAAAAAGGATATAAACTTTAATCATAAGCTTCGTAAACAAGCTTCATTTATAACTCCATCAAGTTATCGTAATCAATCTCAAACTGAATATAAACCAATCGAAGCTATTGATCCAGCTATATCTCAACATAATCATTCTAATATTATTTGTTATTATTATAATGATCCAAGAGGTTGTAGTAATGGAAAGAATTGTAAATTTTTACATATTAATGCTAATAATTATAACAATGGTGGAAATAATGGTGACAGTCGTAACTTTGAAACCAATCGTGGAAATTATAATAGTTATGATAATAATGGTCCAAGAAAGCCATTTAATAGTATATACAATAAATCATATAACTCTTCTTATGGAAATAACAATTATAATGGACCTGATGGAATGAATAAAGGTCATCAAATAAATAAAAAAACCTCAAGACATATGTTAAGAAATAATGATCCAAAATTAAAGCAAGAATTTAACAGTTATAAAAAATCAAATATAAATGATGATACTCATTTAAAAAATACAAGAGGTATGAATTTTTATTTAAGAAATGAAGAAAATTCAAATATTATTAATAATAACAATATAATTAACAATAACAATATGAATAACCATTTATATAATAATTTTAATAAAATTAATAACAATAACAATTTAAATAATAATATTAATAATATTAATAACCATTTAAATAATAATATTAATAATAATAATTTAAATAATAATATTAATAACAATTTAAATAATAATATTAATAATAATTTAAATAATAATATTAATAACAATTTAAATAATAATATTAATAACAGTTTAAATAATTTAAATAATAATATTAATAATATTAATAATAATTTAAATATTTTAAATAATAATATTAATAATCATTTAAATTAAATAATATAAATACTATTCATAATAATAATATTTATTATTTTAATAACAATAATAATATAAATAATTATTCATAATAATAATAAAAAATTTATTAATAATAATTTTATTAATTATAATAATAATAATAATAATTATAATTCTAATCCATCTTCTATTAATATAGTTAATTCAACACAAAATAATAACGAAACAACTTCTGTTACATCATCAAAAGATGAATCTCAGTTAAAGAATGAAACTTTAGCAACTACTAATGAAACAAACGCTATTAACAACAAACCAAACACAACTTCTACAATTACATCAAATTCTAAAGCCTATTCGCAAACACCATGTGTCTTCTATTCAAAAGAAGGTACTTGTAAATATGGTGATAAGTGTAAATTTTTACATAATAATTAAAAATCATATTCATAAAAAAAAATAAAAAATAAAAAATTAAAAATATAAAAAAAAAAAAAAAAAAAAAAAAAAGTAAGTAAAAACAAAAACAAAATATATATATAAAAAAAAAAAAAAAAAAGTAAACAAAACGAAAACGAACAATAAAACAAACAAACCAAATGAACAAAATGAATAAAAGAAAGAAAAATAAATAAAGAAAAAAACAAAATTCAACATTGGAGTAGGAAAATGTTTTTTTTTCTTATAAAATTTAATATATTTATATATTATATAATACTTTAATATGTATTTTATATATTTATATCTATTATTTATACAATCCATATATACTTCCATATATATAATTTATATCTTAATAGAATTTGAATTTTTAATTATTATATAAAAACTCTTATAATATTATTACCATTTATCATATATTATTTATTATATTATAGATTTTTTTTTAAAATATATTTTTTTAAACTTTTTCATATTATATAATATCATTTTTATTTAATGATTTTTTATTATAATATAGATAATTCACATATCAAATAACAGTAATAATATAAATATTTTTATTTTTATTTTTATTTTTTTAAATATAAAATAATTATAATTATTAGTATTTTAATAATTATATAATAATTCATATTTATTACTCAATATGAGTTTTTTTTTTTTTTAAAAAAAAATAATAAATAAATAAATAAATAAAAATAAATAAAAATAAATAATAAATTTAATGATAAATTTAATACTAATACTACTAATATTAAAATATGTATGTATAATATAATTACGATTTAATTGTATGTTTATGTAAATGAATTTTTATTAATATAGCATTTAATTATTTTTTATAAAAAAAAATAATATCATTATAATCTTTATTATTTATTATATTTATATATAATAAATAATAATAATATACTATTATAGATACATATAATTCATTAAAAATATATATATATATATTTGTTTTGTATAATGAACATTATGTTGATTATTATTATTTCTATTTTTACTTAAATAAAAATTTATTATTTCAATAATAATAATAATAATAAAAGACATGATGATAATAATGTTTATGGAGATAATTATTTATGATGTATGATTATTATTGTTAAAAATGACTAATTAGGATATAAGGTTTTAGTAATACAATTTGTAAAGATGATGAAAATTATAATGATAGTAATATATATGATGATGATAACATCATGATTAACAATTAAAATATAACAGTATTAATTTTGTAAGGTATTCATAAGTAAAATTTTTAAAATAGCTTAAAAAAAATATTTAAATTATTTTATATAAATAATATAATTTTTTTTTAAAAAATGGTATAAAATAATAAATATAAAGAATAAAGAAGATAAATGTTAAAAGAATAAAATAATAAAATAAAATAAAAAAAAAAAATAATAATAATAATAAAAATATTATTTATTATAAATAGTGAAATAGAATAGAAGAACGTTCCACCATGGTTTATCCTTTAAGTTTATTGATTATTAAAAAAAATTATTTTTAATTTTAATAACTATAAAATATAAAAATGTTAATATTTTCAAAAAGAATTTTGTGAAACCATACCAATACATACTAAAAAAAAAAATAATTTTTAAAAAATAAAGTTTAATATATGGGTAAAAAAATAATTTAAAATATTTTAAAAAAAAAAAAGTAATAAACAAATCAAAAAAAAAAAAAAATTAGGAAAAGTATAATAAAATAAATTTTTGAAAAAAAAATATATATTCATTTATTTATTAATTTATATATTTATTTATTCATTTATATATATTTGTTTATGTATTTTGATTTAGAATTTAAATGTCTTTTTTTATTATTATTATTAATAATAATAAAAACAATTGAAATAATGTACTATTTATTATAATTACAGAATACCATATAACAATGATATGTTATTCTCCTAATAATGAATCTCAATAAATGAACCTTTAACAAAGAAAATTAACTTTTTAATACATAATTGTAAAAATTCTTATACTTTTCCACGAACGCTATATGTTTTATTATTATGTAAAAAAAATAAATAAAGAAAAGCATTTATCACCATTTTTAAATGTATTATTTTCAAAAAGAAAAGATCATATTTTTTTTATAAAAAAACGTTAAAAAAACGTGAAAAGTATTTATAAAAAAAGAAAAAAAAAATATTTAATGAAAAATATCAATATGAAATGAAAGGAAAAAGAATTAATTGTTTTTTAAAAATTTGTACAATTTATATATATTTTTAATTGTTTTTTTATAATATTTTATAAATATTATAAAATATTATAAAATATATATATAAATATTATTTTTTTATTGTTAGCAAATCTTATAAAATTTGATATATAAAATTTATTACTTTTTTTTTAAATTAAAGTACAAAATAGCAAATTGAAAATGTTTATTTTATTTTATTTAATTATGCATAAAAATCTTGCATAAATAATGTATTAGCTTTTTTTTATTCTCATTATGGCTATTTTATTGAAAAATATATCAGAATCAGTAATAATTCATAAATAAAATCTTTTTTTTATCTTATTATAATATAATCAATGAATAATCATGGTTTTTATCAATTTTTATTATTATTATTTTTTTATTTTTTTTGTTTTATTAAATTTTTTTTAATTATTTATTTTTATATTTTTATTTTCTTATGTTTATATATTTTGTTTATTTATTTATTTTTGTTGTTATTTGTTATTGTTTTGCTTTATTCGGAGTTAAATTATATATTTTTCTATATTTATTATATAAAAAAAAAAAAAAAAAAAGAAAAAACGGCTTTAAACTTTAAATTCTATTAAAGTTTTATATTTCTTTTATTATAAAATAATTTTTTTATTGATACATAAGTAAATAAATAAAATAAATAAATAAATAAGTAAATAAATAAAATAAATAAATAAGTAAATAAATAAATAAATAATAATTAAAAAACTTTTTTTAATATAAAATCATTTTATTAATCACAGTAATTAATTTATATTAATTAAATTAAAATATTATCAATACATTAGAATTAATTAGTATAATATAACATGTATTCATTTATTTAAATTCAAATGTAATAATTAAAAATAACTTAATAAAGAAATAAATAAATAAGTGAATAAGTAAATAAGTAAATAAGTAAATAAATAAATAAATAAATAAATAAATAAATAAATAAATAAATAAATAAATAAATAAATAAATAAATAAATAAATAAATAAATAAATAAATAAATAAATAAATAAATAAATAAATAAATAAATAAATAAATAATAAAATAAATAAATGAATGAATGAATATTAATTCAATATTTTTTAAAAAAAATTTTTTTCGTTAATGATAATTAAAAATAATAATATTAATAAAAAATAATAAAACAATGAATGTATTATTCATTTATTGTTTTTATGTTTGAAAAAGAAATTGAAAATTTAGAATTAATTAAAATTAAAATAATATAATAATATATATACTTTATCTTTTTTCCTGTTATTTCAATACTTTTTATAATAAAATAAATTTTAATTTCATTATAGTATAAACATTTATTTATAATATTTTTTTTCTTTTATTAATATTTAAATTATTATATTTCAAATTTGTAAGATTTTTTTTAATTTTCATTATTCTAAAACTTTATATATTGTTATATATTTATTTTTTGTGGATATAGTAATATAATATAATATAGTAAAATATGAAAGGTAAAGATTAATTTTATAAAAATATGTCAAAACTATCATTTATATTATATTCAATATATAATAAAATTTTTTATTCTATATTTATATAAAATTTATTTATATTTTTATAGAAAATAGTGTTGCCACTCAATCTCAATATACTAAAAAGTTGAGAACACATACTATTAAAAAACAGTCAGTTAATCCTATAAAACAAATTACTAAAGCAAATTTACACAATGGTAAATTAAATATAACGAAAATTAAAAAAGAAATTTTAAAAAGTAATTTTATAGATACTCAAAATATATCAAAATGTAAAAATCCATCAGATTCATCAGATATTATCAATTTTTCTGATAATTCTTCTTCCCCATCAGCTAATTTAAAATCAACAACTAAAATAAAACAACAAAAAAATAAAAAAGACTCTAAAAAACAAAATAATAAAACAATAAAAGTACCTTCTGAAACTATAACGAAAAAATATAGAAAATCTAAATCCTTGGGAACCTTAAGTCCTATTTCCCCTATGATAAATAAAAAATTACTTCATACTAAAAAAAGTAGTGTATTAAGTTTGAAAAGGAAAACTAAAAAACCATTTTCACCAAGTAATTCAGATAATATTCAAACTAATTGTGGAGATTCTACTAATTTATCTTTTTCATTAGACTATGTTCCTCCATCAGATAATGAAAATATTATCGTTCATTCAACCTCTTTTCATTCTGAAACTGGTTTAACTAGAAAAAATTCTATTACTAAATTGAAAAAATCAGTTTCTTTCAATGATAAATATTTATTTTCTAATACTAATTTTAATTTAGATGATACTCATTCTTCATCAGAAAATATTTTTACTAATTCTTCTTCCTCTTCAACTACTACTACTACTAAAAAACCAGTTGTCTATCAATCTTCTAATATGACAAATGAAGATGAACTTAAAGATATTGGCACTGATATTAATAAATTTAGAGATTATTTTATGAAATTCGAAAATTTAACAAGTAAAGCTAATCTTGTTTTCACTAAAACATATAGAAAAGATACAAATTCAGAAGGAAATGAAATTGTTAATAGTGGTATTAATGATCCCTTAATGCCAACACCAACACCAGCGACAACACCAACTCGTAATCATACTACAAATGAAGAAATATCTACTTCAGATATTGTTGATTCAAATGATCCATTAAATAGTGATAATATACCCATGATGTCTTCTGATACAGGATTAGCAACTTCTATGGAAAGTTTTCAATTACTTTCTTCTGATCCTGTTGGACCTGAAGATAATGTTTGGTTATTACCTCCATCTTCTTCCAATCAATATAACCTATTTAGTAATCCTCAACAAAATAATATAAATTTCACATCCACCAATACACCAAATATATTTTTAGATTATCAAAATTCAAAAAATAATAATAATATTAGTAGTGAGGAAGAAGAAGAAGAAGAAGAAGAAGAGGAAGAGGAAGAGGATAATGACTTTGATAATAATAAAGAAGATTTACCATTAGGTTCTTCTAATATCTTTTTAGAATATGAAAGATCTAAAGCAAATAAAGAACGTGAAAATAAAATGGATTTCAATTTTGGATCTTCTAATATATTTTTAGAATATGAAAAATCTAAAACTAATAAAGAAAAAGAAAATAAAATAGATTTCAATTTTGGATCTTCTAATATATTTTTAGAATATGAAAAATCTAAAACTAATAAAGAAAAAGAAAATAAAATAGATTTCGGTATTGGTACTTCCAATATCTTTTTAGAATATGAAAAATCAAAGAATAAACCATGCTTATATAAAAGTGATTCAACTATTTTAACAGAATGTACAAGTAATTTAAATTTAAATTCAGATGATCATTCATCTTTCTATACTATGGATAAGGGTGAATCTGGTGTTTATATTGTGGTAAGTTCATTTATATGATAATAAAAATAATAATAATAATAAGTAAATAAATAAATTACAATTAAATGTATTACTTATTTATTTATAATAATTTTTTTTTTCATTATTTTATATATATTGTATTTTGTTAACAGGGTGGAAATGAAGACATGTGTTTAGGTCTGGGTAAACATGTTTCTGAAGTTTCTCATTTTACATTTTTAAATGAATTAAAAAATATAAAATTCATTGCAACTGGTGAAACTAGTTGTTTTGCAGTGGAAGCTATTGATGATGATAATAGTTTAGATAAAAATTATGTTTGGTCTTTTGGTAATAATTTGAACAATATTTTAGGTTATTCAGATAAAATATACCATCCTAAAAAAATTGAATTCTTTAATCAAATTCAAATCAGTCAAATTGTATCATCAAAAGATATTACTATTTTCCGTTCTGAAGATGGAAAACTTTATATTTCTGGAAAATATACTGTTAGTATAGTATATTTTTACTTTTTATTTTTATTTTTATTTTTATTTTTATTTTTTTTTTTTTTTTTTAATTTTTTTATTTTATTTTTATTTTATTTTATTTTTTTTTAATTTTTTTATTTTATTTTTATTTTTTTTTTATTATTAATATTTTAATTTTTATATAATAAACATTAATTAAAAAATAAATAGGATAAAAATGGTAATCTTCATACAAATTCTGTCCCAGAAGAATTATCAACATTTAAAGAAGTTATTATAGATGTTGCTATTAGTAAAGGATTTGTATATGCTATTTCGAATAAAAATGATTTATATTGCTGGTAATTATTTATATTTTATATATTATAATATATAAAAATCATTTTATTATTTAATTATATTTATATTTTATTAATTTATAAATAATAATAATATCTCAAATATAGGAATTATAATTCAGATTTATATTATGAAAGAACTTTATATTATAATGATGAAAATAAATATCAAAATGCCATTAAAGTACCAATTAAAAATCAAAATAATGAAGAAATAAAATTTATCAATGTTTATTCTGGTAAATATCATTCATTTTTAATTGATACAAGTTATCATGTCTTAGCAGTAAGTATCTTTTATATATATAATTAAATTTATATTTTAATTTTTATTTATTAATTATTATAAATATATGTATAAATATAAAAAAAATTTATTAATAATTTTTCTTTTATACATTTTTATATATCAAATGCAGTTTGGAGCTAATCAATGGGTATGTAATTTAAAAATTTATTTATTTATTTATTTATTTTTTTTTTTTTTTTATAAAATAAAACTATTATAATATTATAAAATTCTAATAAATTTTTATTTTATATTTTATTTGATTAATAAAATATTATAATATATATAGGGTCAACTAGGATTAAATGATGATCAAGATGTAGAATATCCTGAACTTGTAAAAGAATTAATAGATATTCCAATTGTACAAATATCTTGTGGAAATTTCCATACTTTATTTAGATCTGAAACAGGTTTTGTTTATGCTTGTGGTAAAAATGATCGTTCTCAACTTGGTTTAAATACTAAAAGTGGTTCAATTTGGAAACCAGAAAAATTAAATGATATTCATAATTGTGTTTATATAAGTTGTGGTGCAGATCATTCAGCTGCAATTATAGATCATAATATGGATATATGTGAGATTGATCATGAAAATAGTTGTATATTTGATGATCCTAATGATACCATAATTTTAGAACGTAATGATAATGATACAAATCATGGAATTTTTGATACACCATCAAAAATTGATGGAAAAGCTAATTGTTCAATTCTTTCATTTAATAATGAATCAACTAATAATCTATTTTGTACTTCACCTGTACTTTCATCTTCATTTTCATCTTCTACTGTTACAGAAATATTACCTGATAATTCCCAACTTAATAATGAAAAATTAATCATTGATAATAATAATAATGATAATAATAATAATAGTAATAATAATAATAATGATAACAGTAATAATAATAATAATAATGATAACCACAACAACAACAACAACCATAATAATAATAATAATAATAATAATAATAATTCAATAAATCATAGAGTTTTGTATACTTGGGGTTCAGGAGAAAATTATAATCTTGGCACCGGTAGTAATATTTCTAAAAGTTCTCCTAAACAAATTAAATTAAAAGTTTTAAAAGAATTTAAATCCATTTATTCTGCAAGACCTAAAAATGTACAAATGAATGTATTACAAGTAGAAGCTGGTAAAGGTTTTACTTTGATGTTATCTGAATAATTAGTAAACAAAAAAAAAAAAAATTTTTTTAATTATATATCTTATCTTTTTAACTTTCCTTTCTTTAAAAAAAAATAAAAATAATCTTTGATTTTTATTATTATTTTTATTTTTTTTTCTATTATGTATTAAATCTTGTATATATAGTTATAATATATATATATATATATATATATTTTAATTTTTTTTTATTATAAATATTTAGTTCTATTCTATAGTTCATTTTTTAATTAATCATAATAATAAAATATTAATATCTTATTTATAAATAATATATTATATGATTATATTAATTATATTTTATTTTATTTCAAACTCTATTATTATTCCTTTTAAATATCTCTTTCCTTAATATGTAATTTTCTTTTCATTTTTTAAAATATAGTTATTAGTTTATATAAAAATATACATATATAAAAATAAGGCAATAACTTCATATATATATCAATTTTTATTTTATTTTATTTTTTTTTTTATTTCATTTTATTTTTATTTTTTTCTTTTTTTGGATTCATTTAAAATAAAATAATTATATAGTAATGTAATAATAATAATAATAATAATAATAATAATAATAATAATAAATAAATAAATAAATAAATAAATAAATAAATAAATAAATAAATAAATAAATAAATAAATAAATAAATAAATAAATAAATAATAAATAATAATAAATAATAAATAATAATAATAATAATAATAATAATAATAATAATAATAATAATGTATGTAGAATGATAAAAAATAATAATAAAAATAACAATATAATTAAAATAAAAAAAAAAAAAAAAAAAAAAAAAAAGAAAGAAAAAAATCTTTATAAGTTATTTATATAATTAATAAAAATAATAATACATTTGAAGATTTTATTAAATTATATAATTAAATAAAAATAATAATACATTTGAACAAGTGTTTTATTCCTTTTTATTTTTTAATAAGAAAAAATTAATTATCGAAATAATAAATTATATAATTAAATAAAAATAATAATACATTTGAACAAGTGTTTTATTCCTTTTTATTTTTTAATAAGAAAAAATTAATTATCGAAATAATAATGATTTGATATCTCATCATCTAGATTTAAAAATCTTTATAAGATAATATCATTGTACAAAAATAATCATTCTCAAAAAAAAAAAAAAAAAAAGAAAAAAGAAAAATCTTTAAGATAATATCATTGTACAAAAATAATCATTCTCAAAAAAAAAAAAAAAAAAGAAAAAAGAATTTTTTTTAATCATAATTTTATTTATTGTATAGGATTATTTAATCAAATATAATAGATTTATAAATAAAAAAAAAAACAATGTTAAATAAACATTATTTTTTTTTTATAACTATTATATTATTTTATACTTTTATAAAGTATATGGTACAATAATTATTATTTTTTTTATAAAATATAATAATTATTAACTATTACATTTATATTTTTATTTATTTATTTATTTATTTATTTTTTAATTCTAAATCTAAATCTAAATCTAATGAAATTTATTCAGCGTCAAGTTCAATGTTAACCTTTGGGTCAGACTTCCAACCGTAGAGTCTTTCAATTTCACCAACAAGTTCGTAAGTAGCATCAACGTGGGATTGAGCAGCTGGGTGTCCATCAACAGCTAAACCGTTTTCTTCAGTGTTTTGAACATTCATCTTGAAAGCGTTAACATGCTTGTCACCAGTCTTAGAAGTGTAGTTCTTAACAGCTTGTTCAATTTCTGGGTAAACTTCTTGTCCCATCATACCAAGAACACAAAGAATTTCAGCATTTGGATAGTTGGCTCTGATTTGAGCAAGGAATTTTTCATATTCTTCAATGAAAGCAACCTTTTCATCTGGAACCTTGCTTTCATCAATAGAAAGGAAGTAAGAGTTATCGTTAGTACCAAGGTTAATAACAACAAGATCTGGAATGAATTCACGGTAATCCCAGAAAGTGTTTTGTAATTGAGCAACACCATCATCGAATTCATTTGGTTCAAAAGAGTAACCAAGTTTGTCGTAGTATTGTGGAAGAGCAGCTTCAGTGAATCTTTCACCAGTGAAAGCATAGCATGAAAGAATAGCGAAACCACTGTAAGCAACCATACTAACATCAGCGTGGAACTTTTGAGCAGTCTTGTAAGCGTAAGATAAAGTACCATCTTCAGATCTAGTAGAGAAAACGTCACCAACAACACCATCAACACCATAAGCACAAGTAATAGAATCACCAATGAATTCAATTTTCTTGGCAGCATCTTCAGTTGGTTTAATTTTCTTAGCATCAGCCTTAATTTCGTTAATACGAATAGAACCACGTTCAGCTTCAGAAACCTTTAAGAAAGTAACAACATGTGAACCGGCTTTGTCGAAGTTAACAGTGAAATCAGTATCTTTTTCAGTAAGGATAGTATCAAGGTAAAGTTTGTTATCAGCATAAATCTTAATACGAGCTGGGTTTTCTTCACCATAAGAAGTAGTATCACCAGTAACATTAATAACAGTAGTTTTACCAGTGAATTTGTATTCAATACCAGCATTAGTTAAAGCGAACCAAAGATAACCATCTTGGTAATTAGCTCTACCAAGAACTTTAACATTTTCCTTAGTTGGTTCAAAAGCTCTTAAACCATTTTCATCTTCACTTTCACTTTCTGATTCTGGACGATAGAAGAAATTACTGATCATAATTTCGGTACATAATCTAGTAATCTTGTTACATTTATGTAAGTCACTTATACATTTAATACCTCTTAAACATTTGTTAAAATCTTCATAACAAAGTTTAGTTTGTTCACCCTTACATTTGTAATCGAAGGTATCACAAACAAGATATGGGTTGTTTGATTTGTTATGAACCTTTGGTAAAGCAGAAACTGCACCAATGGCAGCTAAGAATAATAAATTGAATTTCATCTATTAATATTAATATTTAATAAATAATAAGGTTTATTAGTTATATAATAAGAAAAAATATTATGATTTATATATTACTAAAAATATAATATATAAATTAATTAAGTAGTTCGAAATTTACTTTTTTTTTTTTTACTTTTTTTTCCTTGGGTATATTAAAGGAAGGGTATTTCTTTTTTTAGTTAATATTTCCTTATTATTATTCACTTTATTATTTAATGAATAACTGAAAAAAAAAAAAAGAAATGAAAAAAATTTCTCTTTTTTATACTTTTTTTTCAGGTTATACAAAAAAATCTCTTCATTATTTTATATAATCTAATCAATATATAAATCTTTTTTTAGTTTTTTTTTTATTTAATAATCTATTTATAAATTTTTTAAAAATATTTTTTTTGTTAAATTAATTTGTCAATTTTTATAAAATAAATTAAAATTTACATTAAAAAAATAAATTTAAATTAAATATCTGTTAACTTTTTTATGGAATAATATCAAATTTACTAATATTATTCCAAAAAAAAAAAGATTTTTTATTATTAATATGATTATTATCGTTATTATTATTATTTTCATTAGTATTATAATATGTAATACTAATGTCAATTTTTATATAAAATAAATTAAAATTTACTATAAATAAATAAATTTAAATTAAATATCTGTATCTTTTTTATGGAATAATATCAGATTTACTAATATTATTCCAAAAAAAAAGGATTTTTTATTCCTTTATTGGGTTAAAAAAAACATATTATTATTATTATGATTATTATCATTATTATTATTATTTTCATTAGTTGTAATATTAATATGTAACTTTAACATATTAGTATTACATATTATAATACTAATGAAAATATTAAGTTACACAAAAAATAAAAATAAAAAAATTAAAAATAAAATATATATAAAAATAAAAAATAAAAAGGAATTATTAATAAAAGAAATTTTTGGTATATATTAGATTTATAAATTAAGCAATATAAATTTCCATTGTTTATAATATTCTTCATTGTTCTTTTATGTTAAAAATATACAGGCAATTTAATAATTTTAAAATATTAATATTGTATTGACTTTAAAAAATGAGTCAATATATTATTTATTATTTATTTATTTTTTTATAATTATTTATCATTATTATTTATTATATTATTAAATAATAATATTATATATATTATATATTGGAAAAAAAAATTGGATAATTTTTTAATAATTAAATATTTTGAATAATGAAATCTTTAATTATAATTAATTGTAACTAACATTAAATAAATTTATCTTTAATACCAAATAAAAAGATTGCTGATTTATATATAATATAATATTAATAAAGTATAAAAATTAATAAAAGTTTATTTTTCTTTTTATCCATAAATAAATAAATAAATAATTATTTATAATTAACATTAATCTTAAATACTAATTATTATTTAATTATCCATAAAAATTTATATATATATTTTTATTATAATAATTTTGATGTTAAATATTGACAGATATATATTTACTTTTAATATAATATTTGAATATAACATTTGTATAATATTAAAAATTGTTTTTTTATAATGCATATATGATAATTAATAATTTATTATTATAATTAAATAAATTTAGTTTTGTTTTCAATTATATTTTATTTAAAATAATTAATAAAAGAAAAATTTGATATAAAATTTTTTTTTTCAAGACATTTTTAATAAAATAAAATAACAAAATAAGACATAATTGGTTTTTTATAAGCATTCCACATTTATTGTTTATTTTTTCTCTTTATCAATAACAAATTTTAATAATTTTATTTTTAATTATTAACATAAATATCCTTTAATTAGAAATATTAATTAGAAATATTAAAATAAATAAACTTTAATATGAATTATTTATATAAATTTAACCAATTAACTATAAAGTTATAAAAGAATTTAAATTAAAATTTTAAAAATATTTCCGGCGGTAAAATTGTTTACTCATTAAAATATAATAAATATAATGGGTTAATTCTATATACACGTTTCATTAATTAATATTTAATATTTTATTTAAATAAAATAAAGTTTTATTTTACTTAATTATTAAATTAAAAAAAAATATAAGATTTCATCAAATTTTGGTTGAATGAGTGTATTATTTGTTAGTTTAAAATATTATGGGTTAATTCTATATATATACGTTTCATTAATTAATATTTAATATTTTAATTAAATAAAATAAAGTTTTATTTTACTTAATTATTAAAATAGAAAAAAATATAGAATTCCATCAGATTTTGGTTGAATAAGTGTATTATTTGTTGGTAAATGTATTTTAATCATAATTTCCTTTAATATCATTAATATTGAGTATCATATTAATAGTATAATAATATATATATGAACAGAATATAGCTTTCATAATATAAGATATAATAGAATTTTAAATGTTTCTTATAACATTAATTGATGATATGATTCTAATTTTAATTAATATATGTTTCACTATTTTATTCATTTTTTTTATCAAATAATATATGGAATTATATTATTATTTAAGTTGTTCGATGTTTAGTCATTCAGATATATCTCGACCTTGTTACAATTGCAATAGTACTTTTTTAACAAAAATTTAGAAAAGATTAATTAATACAACCAATAAAATAAAAAAATTTATTATAAATAGTTAAAATTTAATTGGGAGGAAAATTTAATTTTTTTTTACAAATTTTTTATTTTAATAAAAAAAAAGATCTTTTATTATAAATAGTTAAAATTTAATTGGGAGGAAAATTTAATTTTTTTTTACAAAGATTTTTTTTTTTTTATAAAATATTTATCTTATATATATATATATATATATATATAACCCTAATAACCTAATAATTAAAAGTATAACATAAATGTATTTAAGATTTAATAATATATTTTATTTAGCAAATAATATTAAATTCTTAATACATTTTTGTTAAATTTGTATATTATTTATAATATACTTTATTATATAGTTAAATAATACTAACTATTTACAAAATTTTTATAAGTAAGAATTATTATTAAATTAAATATATATAAATATTATTTAATAATTATTAAAAAAAGTTATTAATTATTAATATAATATTAATAATTATTTAATTTTTATTATTTTTATTATTTTATTATTATTATATATATATTTTATTTTTATTTTCTATTAATATATATTTTTCAGTTAATAAAAAAACATTTAATTTTTTTAACTGAAAATATTAAATATTTATTTTTCCTTAATGTATAGAGTAAAATATAAAAACAAAAATGAAACTATCTATAATTATAATATTTAAAATTTATTTTTTTTTAAATATTATATCTATTTTTTCTATTACTAATTGCTATTCATTTTTTATTATTATAATTTATTAATCAAGCTCAATATTAACATTTGGATCAGAAGTCCATCCATAAAGTTTTTCAATTTCTCCTACAAGTTCATAAGTAGCATCAACATGTGATTGAGCTGCTGGATGACCATCAACACCTAATCCATTTTTATCAGAATCTTGAACGTTCATTTTGAAAGCATGAACATGAGTATCACCAGTTTTAGTAATGTAATTATTAACAGCTTCTTCAATTTCTGGATAAACTTCTTGTCCCATCATACCAAGTACACAAAGAATTTCAGCATTTGGATAAACAGCTTTAATTTGTTCAAGGAATTCTACATATTTTTCAATAAAGGCAATTTTTTCATCTGGAAGTATACTTTTATCAATAGCTTCGAAGTAAGAATTATCGTTGGTACCAAGATTAATAACAACAAGATCTGGTACAAAATCATTAAAATCCCATTTAGTATCTTGTAATTGATAAGTACCATCATCAAATTGATTTGGTTCAAAGGAATAACCAAGTTTATCATAATATTGTGGAAGAGCTGCTTCTTCATATCTTCCACCAGTGAAAGGATAACATGAAAGAATAGCAAAACCACTATAAGCAACAATACTATAATCAGCATGGAATTTTTGAGCTGTTTTATGAGCATAAGATTTTGTACCATCTTCAGATCTAGAAGAGAAAACATCTCCAGCAACACCATCAACACCATAAGCACATGTAATAGAATCACCAATAAATTCTATTTTTTTAGAAGCTTGAGCAGTTGATTCAATTTTTGAAGCATCAGCTTTAATATCATTAATACGTATAGAACCACGTTCAGCTTCAGAAACTTTAATTAAACGTATAACATGATCTTCTTCTTTAGAAAAATTAACTGTGAAATTTGTAAATTTATTAGTAGTAACAGTATCAATATAAAGTTTATCATCAGCATAAACTTGAATACGAGCAGGATTTTCTTCACCATAAGAAGTTTTATCGGCTGTTACATTAATAGTAGTAGTTTTACCATTAAATTTATATTCAATACCTGAATTGGTTAAACCAAACCAAAGATAACCATCTTGATAATTAGCTCTACCAAGAATTTTAACATTTTCCTTTGTTGGTTCAAAAGTTTTTATTTCACTTTCATTAACTGAACAACCATGATCATTATAAAAAAATTTACTAGTAATAATTTCTCTACATTGATAAGATATATCATTACAATTTTGTAATTCATTTACATTTGTTTTATCTTTTATATTATTTAAACAATTATTAAAATCTTTATAACAAAGACTAAGTTGTTGTCCTTTACATTTTAAATCAAAGGAACCACATATAAGATAAGGATTTATTGGTTGATTATTATTACATTTAATTGCTGAAACTGCACTAATTGCAGTTAAGAATATTAAACTTAATTTCATCTATTAAAAAAAAAAAAAAGTAGACGTTAATATAAACTTTTGATATGATCATAAATATTATATATATATATATTTATTTATTTATTTATTATAACAATAAATTATAAATTATAATTTTTTAAATTTATAGATAATAATTAATAATTACCTTTTTTTTTTAAATTTATAGATAATAATTAATAATTACCTTTTTTTTTTTTTTAAATTTATAGATAATAATTAATAATTACCTTTTTTTTTTTTTTAAGATTAAATAAATTTTTAAATTATTTGGGTAAAATAAATTCCTTTTTTTTTCTTTTTCTTTTAAAAAGTTATAACTTTCAAAAAAAATTAAAAAAAAAGAAAAAATTAGTTTTTTTTATATTTTTATTTTATAATATAAAAAATTAATATTTATTCAATAAAAAAAGAGCTTTCAAATAATAAGTAGTTTAATAATTAAACTTTTTGAAAATAACAATAAGCAATAAAAAAAAATAATAATAATAATGACATTATTTTATTCTTAAATATTAAATAATTCATAAATTATATTTTAAAATTACATAAAAAAGCTAACACTTTTATAATTATATGTAATTATACTAAATTCAAATTATTGTCTGTTGTTAGTTTAATTATTATTAATACAATATTTCATAAATAAAAGGTTGGGGAGTAAAAAATAAAAAAAAAAAAAAAATTAAATGAATGAATTATAATTCATATTAAAGATAATTTTTTTTTTTAATATTAAATTAAATTATTCCATAAAATAATTTTTTCGGTAATAATTAAATATGTAATTATAATTACATCAAATAATTTTGGGTATTAAAAAATATATTTTTAAATAATTAAAAAATGTTTATTTTAATTAATAAAAAATCTAAAATTATTAAAAACTTTTTTTATAATTACAATTTATTAAATTTTTAAATTATAAATATACTTTTTTTTTTTCTTTCCAATTTCCAATTTTTTAAAAGATTAATAAATATTTAATAATATTTTAACTATAGATTATTCATTAAATATTAATTTCTTATGACTTAATATATAATTATTTTTTATTATTATTCATATATATATATATATATTCTAATTAAAAAAAAGGAAGTCATATGATAATACATAAATTAATGAGAAAAACATAAAAATATGATAGATTTAAATTAAATATTTTTCATCCATTTATTAATTTATCTATTTATATAAAGTATCTTAGGAATGGAGTTTATAGTTATTATCTGTTTTTGATAATTATTTATCTCAATAACTAATTATTAAATAAAAATAAAAAATATATATATTTTAAAATTTTAATATACATTATTTTTTATATAAGTAGTGCTAAACGGTGTAACACCTTTATTATTAATATTAACATTATTATTATTATTAAAATTATTATTTTGTATAATTAAATAATTATACAAAATTTAATATAAATAAAATGGATTGACGGAAATATTAAATTATATTCATTATGATTTAATAATAATATAATAATAATAATATCTTCTTTTTTTTTTAATTTTTACTTTAAATAATGTTTATTATAACATTAGAATGTTGTTGTTAAATAACACTTAAAATAAAAAAAAAAAAAAACACTTCTTCATATAGTTTAAAATTTTTATTTTTATTTTTTTTAATTTTATATATTCATTCTTATTATTCATTTATATAAAAATGTTAATCATTAAGTAACCTGTAAAAATTATAATTATTATTATAATTATTATTATAATTATTATTATTATTATTATTATTATTATTTAAAAAATTATTAATACTGAGAAACAATTTTATATAATTTAAGATCTGAAAAAATTAAAAAACGGATAAAATATGAATTATTTTTAATATATAAAGTATAAATTAAGTATAATGATAAAATAGTATGATGAATAAAAAATAAAAAAAAATATACACACATATTTATAAAAGTTAATATTGTATTATGATAACGGATAAAAAAAGTATATTAAAAAAAAAATAAAAAAAAATATATAAAAAAAAAAAAAAACAATATATAATATATGTAATATAGAATATAAATTGGGTCAATAATTAAAATATATAATCATTAATAAAAACAATATAAATTGTTTATTTTATTTTTTATTATTTGTTTTTTTAATAAAAATAAAATGAATTAAAAAAAAAAAAACAATAATAATAATAAATATTAATAAAATTTTTATTTAATCCAATAAAAAATAACCGTATTTTCAAATTATAATAATAATAATAATAATTTTTTTTTATATATAAAATTTTTTTATTATTCATATTTATTACCTAACATGAATAAAAAGGAAAAGATAAAAAAAAAAAAAACGGCTATTTTTTATTAAAAAAAAAAAAAAAAAAACAGTTAAAATTTTAATTTTAATTTTAATTTTAATATAAATTTTAATTTATTTTATAATATAAAAAATTTATTTTTAATTAATTACCAATAGAATGATTTAAAATTAATTTGACAATTGTTTAAAAAAAATTTTTTTATTGGTTAAAAATTATAATCAGATTAAAAATAATACGATTTTACTTATTTATTTAATGATTAATATTTATTTATTAATTAATAATTAATTTATTTATTTAATATTTATTTAATATTCATTTATATAATTATTAATGTAACCATAATATTAAGGCATAAAAAAAATTTTTTTTTCGGTAATGGGTTTTTATTAAAAAAAAAAAATATTTATATAAAGACCTTGATTTCTTTCTTTCTTTCTTTCTTTTTTTTTTTTACACTTAATCATTTAAATATTTATTATATCTTAAAATAAAAGAAAATTAAATTATTATAAATTATACATATAAAAAAAACTCTTATATTCTATAATAAATATTACAAATATATAAAAGATGAAATTTAATTTAATATTATTAGCTGCTATTAGTGTTGTATCAGCACTTCCAGTTACAAAAAAAAGATCAACAAATCCATATCTTACTTGTAGTGCTGTTGATTATGAATGTAAAAAGGAACAAACTGAAATTTGTTATCAACATGTTAATGAATGTTTAAGAAATAATGAAGTTGATCCAACTCAATGTGATGAAATAAGTCAATTTTGTAAAGAAATTATGTATTATAATGAACTTATTATTCCAGAAGAAAAACAACAACAATTACAACCACAACCACAACAAGAAATTAATTTAGGTATAAATGAAGAACCTATAACTACACCACAAGAACCAATAATTGAAAGTACTATTACTAGTAGTGAAAATATATTTGAACCAACCAAAGAAAATGTAAAAATTCTTGGTAGAGCTAATTATCAAGATGGTTATCTTTGGTTTGGTTTAACAGATTCAGGTATTGAATATAAATTTAATGGTAAAACTACTACAATTAATGTAACAGCTGATACAACTTCTTATGGTGAAGAAAATCCAGCACGTATAAAGATTTATACTGATGGTAAAGAATATCTTGATACAGTAATTACTGAAAAAATTACAGATTTTACTGTAAATTTCAATGAAATTGGAGAACATATAGTACGTTTTATTAAAGTTTCTGAAGCTGAACGTGGTTCTATACGTATTAATGATATTAAAACAGATTCCTTAAAAATTGAACCAACCTCTCAAGCTTCTAAAAAAATAGAATTTATTGGTGATTCTATTACATGTGCTTATGGTGTAGATGGTGTTGCTGGAGATGTTTTCTCTTCTAGATCTGAAGATGGTACTAAATCTTATGCTTTTAAAACTGCTCAAAAATTCCATGCTGATTATAGTATGGTATCTTACAGTGGTTTTGCTATTCTTTCATGTTATCCTTTCACTGGTGGAAGATATACTGATGCAGCACTTCCACAATATTATGATAAACTTGGTTATTCCTTTGAACCAAATCAATTTGATGATGGTACCTATCAATTACAAAATACTAAATGGGATTATAATGATTTTGTACCAGATCTTGTTGTTATTAATCTTGGTACTAATGATAATTCCTATTTTGAAGCTATTGATAAAAGTATACTTCCAGAAGAAAAACTTGCCTTTATTGAAGAATATGAAAAATTCCTTGCCAAGATTAGATCTAATTATCCATATGCAGAAATTCTTTGTGTACTTGGTATGATGGGACAAGAAGTTTATCCAGAAATTGAACAAGCCGTTAAAAATTACACTACTGTTACTGGTGATAGTCATGTTCATTCATTTAAATTAAATGTACAAGATACTGATAAAAATAGATTAGGTGTTGATGGTCATCCATCTGCTCAATCACATGTTGATGCTACCTATGAACTTGTAGGAGAAATTGAAAGACTTTATGGATGGACTTCTGATCCAAATGTTAATGTTGAACTTAATGCTTAAAAAAAATTATGAAAAAAAATATAACAAAATAGTAACAATATAGAAAAAAAAAGAAAGAAGAAAAAAAAACGAAACATATTCATATGTATATATTTGTATTATTTATAGAATATAAAAATATATATATATTTAAATATTTATAAAAAAGAAAAAAACAAAAAATTTTTATAGATTATAAAATATTTATATTATTTATTTACCATCAATACAATAGATTTAAATTTATTTAATTTACTTCAATAAAATATAATTTATATTTATTTTAATTCATAAATATTTATTTTTTAAATAAAACATTTTTTAAAAAGAAAAAAAAAATTTTTTATTGTAGTGTTTTATAAATAAATTTACTTATTTATATTATTTTCAATTTTTCTTTTTATTTATATTATTATTTTTATTCTTATTATTATTGTTTTTGTTGTATATTTTTTATTATATATAAATTATATATATAACTATTTATTATTCTATCTGTAATAAAAATTATTTATTTATATTAAGACCTTAGTTAGAAAAGTATTATTAAATAATAGTATGATATTTTAAGAAATTACAAAAATATAATTAAAGAATATTATATAATTTTATTATTATTAATTATTATTTTATATAAATATATAAAATAAATTTTAAAATCTACTTCAAATTTAATAAATAAAATGAATGTGTTATGAATAATATGTATGTATTTTTTATTTTATGGCAAATAAATAAATATATAATATAATAAGAGAAATTAAACAAGAAATAAGAAGATTTCTATTTTTGGTTATATTATATAAAATATTTTTAAAAATATTATAAAAAATATTAAAAATATAGTTGAGTAAAACCATCTATAAAATATATTATCATTATTATTATTATTATATATTAACAAATAAATAAACAAAATAAATAAATTAAATGAATAAGAAATGAATAAATAAATTGATTAAGAAAAAAAATTTTTTTTTTTTTGTTTTTATTATTTGTATGTGTATTTTTTATTAATTATTAATTGTAATAAGAAATATTTTAAAATAAAAAATATTTCTAAAAATTAATTTAATTTTTCAGTTATAACAAATAGAAAAAAAAAAATATTATTAATTATTAAGTTATTATTAAATTTGGTATTATTGTTATTATTATTATTATTAGAAATCGTATTATTTTATTTTTTCTATTTGTTATATACTTAATTGTTATTATTATTAAAAATTATTATTTTACAAAATTATTTGTTATTATTATTATTATTATTATTGTTATTATTTTTGTTATTTAAAATATGTACATATTTAAATTTAAAATATTTACTTTGAAAAAAAAATTTTTTTTATGATAATTAATTATTGAATGAATAAAAAAATATTTATAACAATTTTATAAATATTTCTTTTTTTTTTTAAATAATGATATTAATGTTATTATGAAAATAAGAAGTTAAAATTATTAATTATTATAAATAAATTAATATATGGTATTATTATAATTATTAATAATATTATTATTACTTCTTATAATTGAATTTTTTTTTGTTTTGATTATTTTTTTACTTTTTTTTTTTTTTTATAAAAAAAAAAACTTCTGTTAAAAAAAAAACACAATTTTTAGTCTTTTTTTTTTTTTTTGTACTTTTTTTTGTATATTTTTTTTTACATTCTAAGAAGTTCTACAAACATTTGTTCCATTTCATGATCATCCATACTAGCTCCTAATACAACACTAAAATGATCAAAACCATTACCTTCATTTAATACATAATTTATGGTTGTAGAAGGGGAGACACGACGAATTTGTTTTATAAGATTATCTGCAGAAGATTCTGGAACTAATTGATCCTTATCGGCCCAATAAAGAATAATTTTTGGAGTACCTAAATCACTTATAGAATTATCTTTATATTTTTTTAAAATATCTGTTGGACCTATATCTTGGGAACGTACAAGTAAAGAAATTAAACTTTCAAATACACCATGTTCAACATCTGTATTAAGTAAATATCCTGTAAGATAATCATAATCATCAAAATCATAAGGACCACTATGTAAAACTAATTTTTCAATTTTTGGTAAAGGTGCTAAAGTTTTCCCATTATTTTTTATACCTAAAGCAGCTTTAAAAGTAGTTAAAGCTACTAAATGAGCACCAGCTGAATGACCAGTAAGTATAATTTTATTTTTATTACCACCATATTTTTCAATATTATCATAAGTCCATTTAATAGCTTTATGTAAATCACCGACCATATCATCAATAGTACCAAGAGGGAAAAGAAGATAATTTGGTAATACAGCAACATATTTTTCTTTAATAAGTAAAGAACCTATTTTAGAATATTCATATTTATCACCAAACATCCAAGCACCACCATGAACAAAAATAACTACTGGTTTTAAATTTTTAGTATTATTTTTATCATAATAAACATCTAATGCACCAGCAACTGTACCACCAAATCTTATATCCGTTCTTATATATAAATAATAATAAAAATTAAAAATTTCAAAAAAAGATAAAAAAAAATAATTAGTACCAGTATAAAATAAAATAAATAATATTGTTTTTTTTTCATTATTAATTTTAAATAACTATATATAAAATTTCTTTTTTTTTTTTTTTTTATATGTTATAAAACTTACTTGACATTTTTTTCATAAATTAAATTAATAAGATTATCTTTATAACCTATTATATTTGGAATAAGAAAACCAGCATTAACTTTAAATATAAATAAAAATGTTAAAATGAAATAGGTTAAGTTAAAGAGTTTCATTTTTTTATTATTTAATATTATTTTTGTTCTGTTTTATTATTATTAATATTTTAAAAAAATAATTATTTCTTAATTTAAAATATTATATTATATTATATCTTTTTATATTTAAATAATTATTATATTATAATATAATAATTTTATAATTTTTTTTTTCAAAGTTTTTTCTTTTTTTTATAATTTTTAATTTTAAATTTAGTTAAATATTTAAAAAAAGAAAAAAAGAAAAAAAAATTCTATTTTTATACTTTTATATTTTTTCAACATTAATTTATTTGGAATTACTTTTTGAAAATATTAATATTAAAAAAATGTTTTTTTTATTTTTATTTTTTTTTTTTTTTTAATTTTTATCTTAATCATTTTTTTTTTTTTTATTTAATATATCTTTTTTTTTTTTTATAATTTAACTAAAAATGTTGGGGAAAAAAAAAAACTTTTTAAAAATATATTAAAAATATTATGTCATATAATATAATGTAATATATTAATATTATAATTTATATATACAACATATATAAATTTATATTCTAATATATTTAATCAAAAGTATTTCTATTTTTATTTTAATTATAAAAATGTTTTTTTTTTTTTTTCATATTTAATTTATAATTTTAAACTTTAATAAAATAATATTAAAAAAAATACTGATCAAAAAAAGTTTAAACTATAAATATATTAATTTATTTATTTATTATTTATACATTCATTTATATTTTATGAATAAACATCATTATTTATCAATATTCTTTAATTATTCATTTATTTATTTTTTTTACAAGGACAATTCTGTTTAAATATTTGTAATTAATTATAAAGAAACAAATAAAAAATATAATTATAATAAATAATAATAACAACAACAACAATAATAATAATAATAATAATAATGAATAATAAATAGTAAAGATAATTATAAATAATAATAAATATATAATTAATAAGAATAAATCATTATTTTATAAGACATTAAATAAAACAATTATTTCATATTATTATTATTTCATATATTATTATTTATTATTATTTATTATTATCTTTGTTATTTCATATTCATTATTCATTATTCATTATTCATTATTCATTATTCATTATTCATTATTATTTATAATTAATTTATTATTAATATAATTACATGAGAAAAAGTACAAAAATCTAATTTAATTTTTTTTATTTTAAAGACTTGTATAAATATAGAAAGAGTGTTGAAAAAAAAATTACCGTAAATGTAAATGTAAATGTAAAAAGTTTTATTTTTTTATTATATAAAAAAAAAAGCTGTATCATAAATTAAATTAATAAACAGATAAAATAATTATTATAAATTATAATAAATATAATATTTAAAAAAATTTAAAAAAAATTCAAAAACTATAATAAATAAATAAATATTTATTAATAATGAATGAAGGAAAGAATGAAGAAATAAGAGAAAAATAAAAAAATATTTACACAATAGAAACACTTTCATTTTTTTTTGTTTTAAAGTCTGTTTAGTTATTATATAAAATAAATATTAATATATATAAAAATATATTATAGAATATATAAATTCTTGTAACATTGTATATAACATTATATACAATATAATATTATAATATATTCTATTATATATTGTAAATACCTTTGATTATTTTATTATTTATTATTTATTATTTTATTATTATGATTAAACTTTTAATTTATAATAAATGTTGTTTCAGATTTGTTCTCAACTCACACTCATAAAATATTAAAAAAAAAAAACTCCTAAAATATGAAATATGAATATAAACAAATTTATGAAATTATAAATAAATATATTACAATACATTATAATATATGTAATACATATATCATAAAATAATGAAATATGTATTGAAAGTATATATTGAAAGTATTTTATAATATATTTTATAATATTTAATAATACATTCATTATATATATTTAAATAATATATATAATTATAGTTAATTTTTTTTATTTTTTGAGAATTTTTTTAGTTTTTTTTAATTCTTGAAATGTTTTTTCAATTTTTAACTTTTTAATTTATTTTAGATAGGTAAACCAATAAAATTTTATCATTTTAATTTAATTTATACCATATATGGAAATATCATAAAATGATTAAGTTTTACCCCAGAAGTTTTGATATTTAATATTTAATATTATAAATTGAAATACTATTTTTTTATGTTTTTTTCATTATATTTTTTTTTATGTTAATTTTTATCTATTTATTTATTAATTCATTTATTCATTTATTTATAGATTAATATTTATTTATTTAGTTATTTTTTCATTCATTTATTTAATTGGGTATTAAAATCATAATAAATAATAATAATTAAATATAAAATAAAAAACTTTTTACTTTTGGTAATTTCAATTTCCTTATTAAGTTAATTATGAAAAATGTTTAAATGGTTAAAAGAAAAAAAGAATATTTTTTTTTCAAATATTTTAAACATTTATTATTCTTTTATATTTTCCTCCACAATTATAAATGAAATTAAATAATTTTAATGTTTTTTTTCTTTTAACTTTCTTTATTAATATTTCATATAACTCAAAGTAGAAAAAAAAGTTGATTTGTTATCAAAAATCTTGATATATTAATGTGTATTTTTTTATCATTAATTTTTTATTTTATCAAATTATATAGAAAAATAAGAAAAACGAAATTAAAAATACTAATAAAATTTAGTTTTTTAATTAAAAATAATAATAATGATAATAATAATAATTAAAAATTATAATAACAAAATTGAAACTGAAATAAAAAAGTTTAAATTTTTTTTTTCTTTTTTTGAAAATTTAAATATTTCCTGTAATAGAAATTTTTAAACTTTTATTAATATCTTTTTGTGTGTGTTTTTAGAAACAAAATTTTTTGAATTTAAAATTCTTACAAGTTAAAGTTAAATACAAATAAAAAAAAGTAGAAACATTTTTAATAATAAAAACCAAAAAAAGAATAAAGAATAATAAATGAATAAATGATAATAAATGAATAAAAATATATTATGTTATTTATGTTATTATATAAGAATGTATTATAATATAAGAATATATTAATATATTAAAGTACATTATCATTAACATTAATGAAGAAAAAGTATAAAATAATACACTAATAGTCCTTTTTTATTATTATTATTATTATTATTATGAGTCAGTTTTATCATTTAAAATAATTAAATGAAAAAAAAAATAACTTTATATTTATATATTCTTTATTTAAAATAAGGATTAAACGATATATAAATAAAATATTATTATAAACTGATATAAAAATAAAAGAAGTATTCATAAATTTATGGTTTTTACTGATCATTTTATATGCTAACTATTATTTTTAAGTCTCATCATTTTTATTTATCATAATTAATAATAAATATTTATAATGATTAATAATTAATAATGAATAATAATGAATGATAAAATTTTTTGAATAATGAATATTATGATAATGATTATTATTATTTTATATTTATTAATATTTATTAATATTATTTATTATTATTATTATTTTTCTTATAATTATTATCATTTTAATATATATATTTTTTAATTTCTCTACCCCAAAAAAAAACATTTTAATCTTTTTATTTATTTATTTATTTATATTTTAATTTTTTTATTTATTTTATTTTATATATGTTTTTTTAGTACTCTATACATAAATCTATAATTTAATAAATTTACTATTTTATTTTATTTTATTAATTTGTGTTTTATTATTTATTATTTTTATAATCTTTATAATAATTAATAATAAAACACAAATTAATAAATATTTTTAATATTATCATTTAAAGTTAATACAATTTATTACTATTCTTTTTTTAATTAATTATTAACCTTTTATTATAATCTTTTTTTTTTTTTTTAATTTTTATTTATTAAATAGAAATTTAATTAGTCTTATTTTAATCCATTATTGAGTTTAATTGTTATATTTATAGAATAAATTAATTAATGATTCAATTTTACTTTTATTTATATTATTTTGTTAATAATAATAAAATAAATAAAAGGCAATCTTTAATGTAAAATATCTTTTTTATAGTAAGTTTTGTATGATGATATTTCATATCATCATACATTATAAAATTTATATATAATATAATTATATAATTTATATATACAATTCATGACTCACAAAAAAAAAAGTTATACACTTATTCAAAGTTAAAAAAAATTTTTTTTTTAATTAACATTAAAATAATAAAATAGTTTAAAAACTTTAGAAAAAATATTTAACTAAAATGTATTTAACTTGTTATATCTAATCTAAAATTTAAAATATTTTATATAATTTAAACTCAATAAAGTTTTATTTTATTTTATTTTATTTTTTAAAGTTCATTATATATTTTACTCCACTATTTATTTTTACAATGGTCATAATTATTCATTATTATTATTAATATTATCATTATCAATATCATTGTTCAAATATATATTTTAACTAAATTGATTATTTCAATAACTTTTATTATAATATTTATATTATTTCTTTTTTTTTTAAATTTTATAATCTATAAAAAAATAATAAATATTTTAATTATTTTCTTATTAAAAAAAAAAAAAACTTTTATTAGTATATATATAAATAAATGTATATATTTATTTATTCGAATTAGTATTAATTAGTATTCATATTCATCATATTGATTATTAAAACTAGAAATTAAACAAATTATATTTAATATTATTTTTTTATATTTTATTATTGTTAAATATTAAATTATCTGATGGCGAAAAAATTACTAATTTTTCATATTTTAATGAAAAAAAGAATAATGAATGCTACATTGATATGTTATATATAATTATAAGGAATGATTATGACCATCGTTATATTATTTATAATACTTTTTTTTTCATTATTTCCTTCAATTATTATTATAATAAACAATTGTAATAAAGATACAATTCTGAATAGTTTTTTTTTTTTATTTATATATATATTAATATATTATTAATGAACTTTTATAATAAATAATTATATAATTTTTTTTTTTTTTTTACTTTATTATTATAAATGATTTAATAATTTAAAAAAAATAGAAATGGGGGACATTATTATTTAAAGAAATTATATAATAATTATAATAAAAAAATAATTTTCCTTTTTTTTTTTAAAGTTTGTTTTAATTAAAATATTTTTATTTTTATATCCTTTTCTTTTTTTTTAATGTAACATTGCATCATAAATTATAAATAAATAAATAAATAAATTAATAAATAAATAAATTAATAAATAAATAAATAATAAATAAATAAATAAATAAATATTAAATAAATAAATTAATAAATAAATAATTAATTAATTAAATATTAAATAAATAAATAAATTAATAAATAAATAATTAAATATTAAATAAATAAATAAATAAATAAATTAATAAATAAATCTATAATTAATTAATTAAATATTAAATAAATAAATATTAAATAAATAAATAAAAAGAATAACTTTTTTTTTTATTATAGCACACAATTCGTACTACATCTTTATTGAATTTAAATATTAATATACATGAAATCATAAAAAAAAAACGCATAATAAAAAAATAGAATAACAATTAAATAAATAAATACTATTATTATTATGTATTTATTATTTTAAATTTTTAAAAAAAAATTGTTTAATTCTTAGCGTTTTAAAAAAATTATTGCTTTAATCATTTTAATCATTTATAATGATTAAAGTAATAATTATTATAGTATTTATATTATATTAAATAATAAAAATTATTAATTATTTATTTAATAAATAAAAATAAAAATTAAAGATAAATATAAAAATATAAATAAATACAATTATTATATTCTATATTATTCTAATTAATTAATATTAAAATGAATTATAATTGTATTATTTCTTTTATATTCATGAAAATACTAATATTTTAGTATTTTAATTATTATAATTAATATATCATAAATAATTATATTTATTAATCTACTATTTATGAATTATTAAAAATAAAAATAAAAATCAAACATAAAAAAATAATGAAAAAAGAAAACAATAATAAAATTATCAACAATAGTTAATTGATATTCTGATAGTTCAATTAAAGAATATATATACCATTTTTATTTGATTTAGTTAATTCTATTTATTAAAAATTTTTTAATTATTATATTATAATCATAAAAGTATAAATTTAACTAAAAAAATAATATATATTAATTTAAAAAATGTTTATAATATTTTGGGAAAAAACTTCTCATTAAAAATTTTTTGATTAAAATATAACAAAATGTAATAATAATAATAATAATATATATATATATAAAATAAAGGAAAACTATGATGATGATCTTTAATACTGATTAATGTTTCTGAAAAAAAAACTTTTTTTTATTATTCAAGTACAGTAGGTCACAGTATTATATATTTTATTTAATAAAAAAAGATATTATAATCCATATCATGATTAATTATAATATAATTATGAATAAATACTTTTTATTTAAATATTTTATCATTAATTAAAAGTAGTTAATTTTTTGTGATTTTCAAAAAAAAAAATATTGAATTATTGAACTTGAAGTACTAAAATATTCAGAACATGATTATTGTGAGAAAAAAATATCAATTATAAATGTCAAATTCCTGCAGTATATATATAATAACTTTACTTATTTATTTAATTAAATTTGAATAACAATTTAATAATAAGAAAAAGTAAAAAAAAAGTGTAATAATAATAATAATAAGAGAATAAAAAAAAATTATTTAATTATTTAAAAAAGGATAATTAAATTATAAAATATTTAATATAATTATTTAAATTTGTTTTTTGTTTTAATTTATAATTATTTAAATTTGTTTTTTGTTTTAATTTATAATTATTTTTTATCATATAATAATAATTTATTATATCTTATATTAGGTATTCTTTATATTTTCACATATAAAACAAAACAAAACAAATTTTATATTATTATTATTATTAACTATTTGTCATGAATAAAAATATTAATTATTTAATATTTATGACAAATAAAAATATTAATTATTTAATATTTAAAGTTGTCTTTTTTTTTTTTATATATATAAACAAAAAAATAATAAAAAAAAAAAAACGTGATAATGAAAATTAAAAAATTAATTATTTATTAATTTATCCGTATGATAATAATAATAAATTTTTAATAATAATAATAAAAAATGGTAAAAAATCATTAAAAATTAAAAACCCTAATTTATTTATTTAATTATTTATTTATTTAATTTATTGTTATTTATTTAGTTATTTATATATTTATATATTTATTTATTTACTGAAAGAATATAATAATAAAAATAAGCTCTTTTTTTTTTTTTTTTTTATTTTCTTGGTTTGTTTTTTTAATTTAATTTAAATTTTAATTTATTTTATGATCAACAAAATTTTAATTTTAATTTTAATTACCTAAACAATGGAAATAAATTTTTTTTATATTAATAATATTATTATTTAATGTATTTACTGTTTAACCATTTAAAGATAATACTAATAATAATAAATAATAATAATAAATAATAATAATAATTAATAATTATAATAATTAATAATATTAATAATAAAGAAAAGAAAGAAAATAATTTATTTATTGGATAAAAAATTTTATTGGATAAAAATAAAATTAGT
The DNA here is from genome assembly GCA_002104895.1 of Anaeromyces robustus. Classification (NCBI taxonomy): domain Eukaryota; kingdom Fungi; phylum Neocallimastigomycota; class Neocallimastigomycetes; order Neocallimastigales; family Neocallimastigaceae; genus Anaeromyces; species Anaeromyces robustus. Next base: position 173,231 of record MCFG01000044.1, on the reverse strand, counting down.
AAAAGTTTTTTTTTTATTTGTAATTTTTAATTATAAAGAAATACTAATTAAAAAGCTTTTTTTTTATTAGATTATTAAATTTTAATTATTATTATTTTTTTTTATTATCATTTTTTATAAATTTTATTTAATAAAAAAAAATTATGCTATTCATCTATATATAAATCGCTATTCTTATTACTGTTTTGGGTGAATAAAGATGATATAATTTTTTTGTATTACCATTATTAATAAATATAAAAAAAATTTTTTTTTTTTATAAAAGTTATTTTTTGACCTTTTTTTATATTTTTTTTATTTTTTTTACTTATTTTTATTACTAATTTTTATTCTATTTTATTAATAATAATAAATATATAAAAAAAAGGTAATTAATAGTATTAATAGTAATAAGAAAATACTTTTTTTTTTTAGTATATATTTATAATATATAAATTGTCCAGTATATATACACATTTATTTATTAATAAAAAAAAATAAAATAATTAACAATAAGTCATCATTAATAAAATAAATTTTATTATTATTATAATATAATATATATAATATATAACATTAATATTAACAAAAAAAAAAAACAAAAGATGAAATTTAATTTAATATTATTAGCTGCTATTAGTGTTGTATCAGCACTTCCAGTTACAAAACAAAGATCAACAAATCCATATCTTACTTGTAGTGCTGTTGATTTTGAATGTAAAATAGAACAAACTAAAACTTGTTATCAACATGCTAATGAATGTTTAAGAAATAAAAAAGTTGATCTAACTCAATGTGATGAAATAAGTCAATTTTGTAAAGAAATTATGTATTATAATGAACTTATTATTCCAGAAGAAGAAGAAAGTACAATGCTTGATAATGATACTACTGAAGATGATATAGTTGTTGAAGTTCCAAGTGATGTAACTGTTGATGATAATGATAATAGTGATAATAATACAGATAGTGAAGATGATTTAAATTCATTTGAACCAATAAAAGAAAATGTTAAAATTCTTGGTAGAGCTAATTATCAAGATGGTTATCTTTGGTTTGGTTTAACCAATTCAGGTATTGAATATAAATTTAATGGTAAAACTACTATTATTAATGTAACAGCAGATACAACTTCTTATGGTGAAGAAAATCCTGCTCGTATTCAAATTTATACTGATGGTAAACTTTACCTTGATACTGTTATTACTGAAAAGATGACAGATTTTACTGTAAATTTCAATGATGATGCTGAACATATTGTACGTTTCATTAAAGTTTCTGAAGCTGAACGTGGTTCTATACGTATTAATGATATTAAAGCTGATTCTTCAAAAATTGAACCAACCGCTCAAGCTTCTAAAAAAATAGAATTTATTGGTGATTCTATTACATGTGCTTATGGTGTTGATGGTGTTGTTGGTGACGTTTTCTCTACTAAATCTGAAGATGGTACTAAATCTTATGCTCATAAAACAGCTCAAAAATTCCATGCTGATTATAGTATTGCTGCTTATAGTGGTTTTGCTATACTTTCATGTTATCCTTTCACTGGTGGAAGATATACTGATGCTCAACTTCCACAATATTATGATAAACTTGGTTATTCCTTTGAACCAAATCAATTTGATGATGGTACTTATCAATTACAAAATACTAAATGGAATTATAATGATTTTGTACCAGATCTTGTTGTTATTAATCTTGGTACCAATGATAATTCCTATTTTGAAGCTATTGATGAAAGTATACTTCCAGAAGAAAAACTTGCCTTTATTGAAGAATATGAAAAATTCCTTGCTCAAATCAGAGCCAATTATCCAAATACAGAAATTCTTTGTGTACTTGGTATGATGGGACAAGAAGTTTATCCAGAAATTGAAGAAGCTGTTAAAAATTACACAATTGAAACTGGTGATCATCATGTTAATGCCTTTAAATTAAATGTTCAAAATACTGATATGAATGGATTAGGTGTTGATGGTCATCCAGCAGCTCAGTCACATGTTGATGCTACCTATGAACTTGTAGGAGAAATAGAAAGACTTTATGGATGGACTTCTGATCCAAATGTTAATATTGAACTTAATGCTTAAAAAGAAAAAAAAAATTTTTTTTCATAAATGAAATCAAATATATATAAAAAAACATTTTTTTTAACAATAATAATAACAATTATAAATAATAGATCATCTTTATATCAAATCAATTTTCAATTTTTTTAATAATTTAATTTTAGAATCTTTTTCATTATTATATATTTATTTAAAAGCAAAGCATTCAAAAAAATATATATATTTATTTATACAAAAAATTACAATACAATATATATAAAAATAAAAATAAAAATAAAAATAAAAATAAAAATAAAAATAAAAATAAAAATAAAAATAAAAATAAAAATAAAAATAAAAATAAAAATAAAAATAAAAACAAAAATAAAAATAAAAATAAAACAATAAAAAATAAAAGCTATTAATAATAAATTTAAAAATAATATTTGGTAAAAAAAAAATTTTATATTGTGTTTTTTGGAATATATATGTATATGTAAAAAAAATGGATTTAATATTTTTTTATATTAATAAATAAATAAATAAATAAACAAACAAATAAATAAATAAACAAATAAATAAATAAATCCAATAAATATAAAGAAAAAAATAAACATTAAAAAATATAAATATGTATTAAAATATAAAACAAAAATCAAATAAATTTTTTAATGAAATTTTTTTTATCATACTTTTTTGTTTTTATATTGATATAACATAAATTTTAATAAATATTTTATATATATTTAATTTTATATTATTAAACTATTTAATTAAATGAGTTTTTAAATATGAATAATTTTTTTTTTACATTAATAGCATGTAATATATATTATTATTAACTATATTACACTTTTTAAAATAAAAAATTATTTATTTTATAGCTGTTAGATATGAAAAATCGGAATTTATTAGAAAACCCTACCTTTTATTTAATTGGAATTGTAATTCCTAAAACAGATTGTTATACTTACTTTGGTGTTCCCTTTCACAAAACTCTAGATTTAAAATTTGTTATTAATAAAATGGAAAATAAAGTTAATAAGGCTTTATTTTCAATTCAAGGTTTTTTAAAAAATGATTGTAATTCCTAAAACAGATTGTTATACTTACTTTGGTGTTCCCTTTCACAAAACTCTAGATTTAAAATTTGTTATTAATAAAATGGAAAATAAAGTTAATAAGGCTTTATTTTCAATTCAAGGTTTTTTAAAAAATGATTTGATTCCTATTCCTCTTAAAAGAACTTTATTCTCTGCAAAAGTTATTGGACAAGTCTCCTATTACACACCTTTGCTTGGATCTAATAAAAACAATACTAACTCTACACAAACAATTATTAACAAAGGTTTTTATTAAATTTAAGGCTTCTCGAAACCTAATTCATTTGTTTTTATTTATTCCATTTCAAAAGAACTCAATATTCCTCCATTTTCTGGTAAATGTTAATTTTTTTAATGTTAATTTTTTTAATGTGTATTAGCTTAAGTTAGATGTTTTAATAAGTGGAAGGAAGAACTCCAACTGCATTATCTCAAAGATAGTCAACAATGTTTCTACAACAAGCAAATGGATTTGGGACAAAGAAAGTAAAATATTAAATGATAAATTAAATAATATTTCATCCTCTTCTAAAGAAATTATGGAATTCTATTAGAACAGAGAGATGAACAGTGATAAATCGATTAAAGCTAAAACTTATAAAATAAACAATTTTGAAAAATCAAGAAATTACTTAAAGCTTAATCTAGAATATAGTAAAGGTTTTAGATAGATGTTTAGGGCAAGATGTGGATATAAAATTGATGTTAGAGTTGCTAAAGTTGCTAAAATGATTAATAATTCTTGTCCTAATTGTTGTTCATGTTGTTTCTATTGTGACAGTTATTAGAGAATTGACCATTGGTTTATTAATTGTTTTTTATTTAAAAATCTTCGTATTAATCACTTCTCTGATCTAGATTGAAATTTTTTTTATTTTTTAGATAGTCTTTTTAATAGTTTTGTTGTGACCAGTGATAACTCCAGTGTAGATAATAGAATTAATAATATTAGGATTAATAGTATAAGTAATATTGATATTTTAGGTAATAGGAAAATAGTTAATAGGTATCGAATTTATATTTTTTTAATTGGTGGAAGAGATTATGGTTTTATTGATAGAATTAACCGTGGCTTTCTATATTTGTGTTAAAAAAAAAATTTCATTTTTTAATTTATTTTTTATACGCCTCATAGCAAAAATTTAATATGCGCCCCATATCAAATTTTCGAAATGCAACTCTCCCATCATAAAATATTCGAAATGCAATACTCCCTAAATAAATAAATAAATAAATAAATAAAACATGTAGAGTTTGAATAAAACATATTGAAATAACTATTAAAATATTCTGAACAATTTAATTATATATGGTTTTATTATTATTTTATTTATTATTAAGTTGAATGTTAATGTTGACTCAAATAGTCATAATAAAATAATACATGAGTTTTTATATTCAAAAATCTATTCTAAATTAATACATGATTGGTTATACAATTTACAATAAAAAATATATTTAATTATTATTAAAATACAATTTATCTAATTATTAATCAATTTATCCATTTGCTTATTATTAATAATTTATTTAGTTAGTTAATTATATATTCTCTTAATTAAAATTTACTTGAGTTATTATTTATCATTCATTTAATTAAATTGAAAATTTATCTAAAAATTAATGATTCATTCATTTAATTAATTTATTATTATAAATATTATTCCAAAAGGTAAAAAGTAAAATTTGAACCAGTGGCAACCAGTATGATATTACAAATATTACAAGCAGGTACCAATGAACCACTTTAGTAACCATAACGATTCTTGATATCATTACAATTTGGTTGATTATTATTTGACGAATATTCACAAAAGAAAGCTTTGAAGAATTCAGATGGAATACCATCAGGATCTGGAGCTTTTTTATTTTTCAAAGAAGAAACGGTTTTGTAAATTTCAGAAATAGTAATTGAACCACTAATGTTCCATTCAGAAGAGTCTGGAGGAGGAAATCCAAGTTTATCTTCCCAAAATTCTTTGTTAAGACTATGACTAATAATATCAGAAGCTAAAAGTTCATAGTGTTCAGCAAAGCGACGAAGCTTATCCTCCTTTGAAAATAAAAAGCTACCATTGCTATCTTTGATGACATCAAGGGAGGAGAGGTAGAATAAGATGGTTTGGCTAATTTTTTTAAACCTTGCCATCCTTTACTAATGTTTTTGTTTTCAAAATCAGATTTAACAGAGTCCAGAAAGAGATTCTTCCTAATGTTCTTTTTGATTGATTTAATATTTACATACATTTTATTATAGGAGTCACATAGTTTGAGAAATTCAGAGATATTTGAAGTATCATGATTGATAGATAAATTTTTGATTTTAATATACATGATATGCTTTTTGTGAGAAAGTTTCTTGATATAGTGAAGACAATGAAATGAGGAACCCTGAAGGTTTGATGGACGTTTGCAAAAATTTTGACAGCATATCGTCAATGGAGAGATTATTAGAATTAAATTCCTCAGCTAAAATAGAGAAGGAGTTGTGAAGTGCGATTTTTAATCATTAGATTTACATACTTCTCTTGACCATTTGAAAGTTTTAGAAGGGGGATTTATTTTAAAGAATATAAAAAAATAAACATTAAATTAATATTTATTTTTCACATAAGAAGTATTTTTAAACAATTTTTTTTTTAAATTTATAAAATTTATATTTAAATTTTTTTAACAATATTTTTTAATATTAATGAATATTATCAAATATTTTATTTCATTATTTTTTATTTTTATTAGTAAAACTAATTGAGTCTTATAAACATTTAATGAATTAAAAAGTTTTATCATATTAATATTTAAATAATAGTTAATAATAAATTATAATAAAAGGAAAAAAAAATTTTTTTTGTTATTTTTTATGTAAATATAACTATAAAATTGTTAAATTTTAGTAATATCATCTTTTCTTAATAAATCCATAAAAAAGTTTCTTTCTTTTTTTTTTTTTAAAAAAAATCTTATCGATTATTATTAAGATATTTAGTCATATTTAATTTGATGACATAAATATTATAATAATACTTTAATATCTAATTTTTAAATTTTAATATTAATTTTAACTAAATTAAATTTAAAATATTAAAAGAAAATAATTTTATTAATTATTTTCTAACACTTTTATTCGTTTTGTACTTTTATTTTTAATTGATTGAGATTTATTATAAAATTCAAGTAATTTACTTTTTTTAAAATTTAACTGTTTCGATAACATTTCAATGCTATAATTTCTATCAGTCATAAATCGATTAATACAATTTACTTCTTCTTTAGGAAAGTCAAAGTTTAATACTAATTCCAAAGGCAAATAAACTAATAAATTAAATATATGTTCAATATCTTTTTCTCTTTTTGTTTCCATTTTTATTTCATATTTTTCTGATATATAATCAGTCCACTCTTTTTCTCTTCGTCTAATTATTTCTACTAATTCAGGATTTTTTTGTAAAGTTATTAATTCATTTCTTGCATCTAAATATATTTGAGGCGCTTCCTTCTCTTTGAAATATTTATTATTTGGGTCATTTAATAAAAGTATCCAAGGGTATTTATTTTGTAAGACTTTTTGATTTAATCTTTTATATTTTGGTAGTTCAATGAAATGGATATTTAGTAAACCTTTAAAATCTTTTTCTTCGTTTGTATCTTTTTCTTTAAAGGTAAAAACCCAATGATATTTTAATTTTTCTTTTTCAGTATTTTTAAATAATTTATAATTAAGTATATTTATCATAATTAAGTTAGGCATATCATTATATTTATTTCCTCTTGGTAATGATTGAAAAATTACACCAGATGCATAATACAATGATCTTTTAAACATATTACCAGTTTTTTGTACTTGAATTTCAATGTTTAAATATTCATCAGAATTTGTTTTTGCTTTAACTCTTATTCCATCTTCATCATTTAATTCACAAAATTTCGTAATAATATAATTAATTATATTGTTTTCTAAATCAGTTAATCTATAACTTTGTTCATTATATATTTCTTTTAAGAATTCATTTACTAATTTCTTTGTATTTGTTTTCATGATGGCTTTCAATTTTTCATCATCTACATCATCACTTGCATTATCATTATTAAATTTGATTATGGTTTTTTTTATGTAATTATTTATTTCATTTTTAATATTCAATAATAGAGAATTTATCTCAAATTTTGCTTTATTTTTAAAATTTTCTATGTAATTTTTGTCAATGTTACAATAGTTATATTCATCAATATCAGATTCTGCTTCTCTATAAATATTTTGATAATAATTATTATTTAAATAAAGAGCATTGATATTATTATTATCATTATTATTATCATCATTGTCATCAATATTATCATCATTGTCATCAATATTATTATCATCATTGTCATCAATATTATTATCATTAATTTTGTTTGAAGTATTTTTCACTAATATATCCAAATCTCCAAATTTACCAAAATCATCAATACTTTTTTCTTCAGTTCTTTTTCTTTTTCTTTCATTTTCTTTTGCTAATTTTTTATTTACTTGAATTGGGGTATTTCCTGTTTTTAAATATTCTATTGCTATAATACGATCATTTCCTTCACGATTTAATATAGAATTTAAAAAATTGATCATAAACTTTTGATTTCTTTTCTCTCCAAATAAATTTTTAAAAATAATATCTAATATTGGCTTTATTTTAATATTTAAATCAGCCATTTTTAGTATTTACTATACAAAAATATTTATTAATTAAAATCTATATTATGAATAAAAATATTAATTATTTCTACTCTAATAATTTTATTTCAATTATTTTTTTTATGTTAGCTTAATTTAATTCAGTTTATTTTTATTAATGTTTAAAAAATAAAAATAGAAAAACTTTTTATTTAACATAATTTTTGTTATAAATAATTTTTATAAATGGAAAACGTAATGTATTAATAATAGAATATGTAATTAGAAGAGTTGGGGAGAAGTGCATTTCGGAATCGTGCATTTCGGAATCGTGCATTTCGGAATCGTGCATTATTGTATGTGGCTTGATGATAAAATATTTTATAGCCACATTTATCAAAAATAAATAAATAAATATATAAATAACTAAATAAAATCAAAATAATATTTTATTAATAATCTTTTAAATAATATTTTGTTAAAAATTGTATTATAAAAAAGGACTTGTTCTGTTATCATTAAATAAATAAAACTATTATAATTATTAAATAAATAATTATTGTAATAAATAATAAATATATAAATAAATAAATACATAAATAATTAAATAAAATTAAATATTATTTTATTAATAATCTTTTAAATAATATTTTGTTAAAAATTGTATATAAAAAAGGACTTGTTCTGTTATCATTAAATAAATAAAACTATTATATTTTAAAAATAATTATTTACATAAATATAATACTAATTATTGGAATTATTATAAGAATATAGAGCATATAACAAATAATGCTTCAGAATATTTTAATAATTACTTAAATAATTTATTTCCAAAAAAATCTTCATTTTTTAAATTAATTTATATATTAAAAAAAGAAGAATCCTTTTCCTACAATGATTACGAAATGAGAATTAATGGAATCTGGAAAAAAAAACAAAAAATAATTAAAAAACTGATGAAATAAAAAATATAATTGAAAATTATAAGTATATGGAAAAAGATTATATTTATAATGGATATGATAGAAAAGATATTGTTGAATTATGGTATAATTGCTTAATTGATTTAAATAATAAAAAATACTAATTTTTTATTATAAATTAGTATTTTTCTAACCTTTTTAAATTATATGTTATGCTTAATTATTGTTCTTGTAACAATATAAGGAAATAAAATTACTTTAAGATTTTTTTTAGCTAGTTTTTAGCTAAATTATATCTAAAACTGATCTATTTAACTATAATTAAAATATAATTAATATCAATATCAAAATTTTTAGTATAAAAATATTATTAATATCAATATCAAAATTTTTAATATAAATATATTATTATTAATATCAATATCAAATTTTTTAGTATAAAAATATTATCAATATCAATGTCAATCTTATTTAGTAAAAATAATAATATCAATTATGTTTAAAAAATCATTAAATAAATATTTTTTTATTTTTTTATTATTTTATTAAAATTTTAGTTATTATTATTACAATTTAATAATAAAATAAATTAAAATATTGTATATAAATAATTTTAAATATAAATGAAAAATATTATAAAATATTAAATAAAATAAAAGACTTTGAAAAAATATGATTTTTGTTTGTTTGTAAAAGTTAATGAATAACTTGAATCTTTCTTTTTTAAATTTTTTTTGTATTCTTTTGTATTTTTTTTTTCAATTCTTTGATTTTATTATAATTATTTTTATTTCATTTTATTTCATTTTTTAATTTGTAATTATTAATTATAATTTTTAATTATTATTTATTTATTTATTCATTTATTTAATATATAAAATTTCATGCGCCACAGATTCCGAAATGCACGATTGCGAAATGCACCACATTCGCACACTTCCTGTGTTGTATTTCGAAAATTTGTATTTCAAAAACTTGTATTTCGTAAAATGGCTTGAATATTTTTTTATTTATTAAATTTAATTATTTATTTACTAAATTTAATAAATAATTAATTAATTAAATTTTAATATATACTGTTAATTTATTTTATTCATATAATTTATTTATTTAATATATTTAATAATTAATACATTTATTTAATATGAAAGAATCAAAGACAACTTCTTCAAATATTAAAATTAATATAAAACTAATATGTGTAGCAACATATTAGTATATTTAATAATAATTATTAAATATTATATTTATATTTTTTCTTAATAATAATTATTAAAATAATTTATTATTTATATTTTTATTATATATTAAATATTTATTCTTTATTATATTAAATTAAATAGTTCTTTTATTTTTATATATTATATAATTATTTTATTATATATGTTTTTAATATTCTCATGTATTATTAGGGAGAGTTGCATTTCGCAATGTTGCAATTCGCAATGTTGCATTTCGCAATGGGGCGCATAATTGTATAAATAATTAAATAAATAAAAATATAATATAAAGAATTATATAATATTTTTTTTTTATTTAATAATTTTTTTTTATTTAATAATATTTTTTTATTTAATGTTTTAATAATATTAAATATTTTTTTTAATATTGAATATTTTTTTAGTATTTTAATAATATTTTATTTATTTTTTTTATTTAATGATATTGAATATTTCTTCAATATTTTTTTATTTAATATTTTAATAATATTGAATATTTTTTGAATATTTTTTTTATTTAATTGTAATTTTTATTTAATATTTTAATAATATTGAATATTTCTTTTAATATTTCAAATCAAAAAAATTTTATAAAAATATTTAATTTTATAATGAATTTTTATATTTTATATTTTTTTTTTGTAAATAAGTAATTTATAAAAAAATATTTATTTATTTGTTTCTTTTCTTTATTCTAAAATTTATATTATTTTTTTATTTATTATTTGTTATCGTCTTTTTAATAAAAATACATATATAATACTGTTATATTATTTATTATCTTTTTATTTTATTTATTATTATTCATTTATCAAAAAAATAATATATTTAATTTTAAAATAAATTTTTTTTTTTTTTTAATTTTTTTACTTTTTTTTTTTGTAATTAAATAATTAATAAAAAAAGAAATATTTATTTATTTATTTATTTTCTATTCATTTATTTATATATATATTTTTTATTTATTTATTTAATTTTTTTAAATTCTATTTTATTTTATTTCATAACGTGGCTTTCATAATTTGTGTTAAAAAATTTTTCATTTTTTTATTTATTTTTTATGCGCCTCATTGCAAAAATTTAATATGCGCCCCATATCATATTTCGAAATGCAACACATTCGTATTATTAATATTATAGTATATTAACGTATAATCAAAATATAGTAATAATTTACTTATTATTATATAGCTAAATATATTACTATATATATTATTATTTTAAATAATTCTTATATTATTACTATATTCTTAATATATATTATATAATATATTAGTTTATATTCTTATATATTAGATATTAAATAACTATTTAAAATTATTAATTTTTATATTATTTTTTTTAAATTTTTCAATTTAATAATCCTTCGTCTTGGAATTATTAGATCGGAGGTATTTTTCTGGTAATAAAATTAAATAATTAATGAAATAAATAATAAAATATAATTATACTATTAAAAGCGACCAACGCACATAAAAGTCCTGCATATCAAAGTTATTGTCAGGTGAAAATATTAAATAGATGGGGAGAGCTGCATTTCGCAATGTTGCATTTCGCAATGGGGCGCATAATTATATAAATAATTAAATAAATAAAAATATAATATATAAATAAATAAATAATAAATTATAAAATTATTTAATATTTTTTTTATATTTTTTTATTTAATAACATTTAATATTCTTTTTTTCTTAATATTTTAATAATATTGAATATTTCTGATTATTTTTTATTTAATATTTTAATAATATTGAATATTTTTTGAATATTTTTTTATTTATTATTAGTTTTTTTTTTTTTAAAATTTTAGTATTTTTTTAAATTTTATATTTGTTTTGTTCTATTAAACTTTACTTTTATTATTAATATTTTAATAACATTTAATATTCTTTTTTTATTTAAAATAATATTATTATTATTTATTAATAAATATATTGATATTTTCCAAACTAACCCAATTCAATGAGAATTAAAATTCTTTAATCATTATTGAATTAGATTTATATTTTTAGAATAATTATAACAATCAATTATAATTAATTGATTGTTATAATTTTAGTGATCATCTTCACTTGTTATAATTTATATTTATTTAAATCAAATAAATAATTAAACCATAATTCAATTTTTTTTTAACCGCTTTTAATGAGCTAGAATTCCAGTTTTTAAAATTTCTTTCATTTTATATTAAAAATTTTTCAAATCAAAAAAATTTAAGATTTAATTTTAAAGAATGTGTTGCATTTCGCAATGTTGCATTTCGCAATATGATATGGGGCGCATATTAAAATTTTGCAATGAGGCGCATAAAAATAAATAAAAAATGAAAAATTTTTTAACACGTATTATGAAAGCCACGTTATGAAATAAAATAAAATAGAATTTAAAAAAATTAAATAAATAAATAAAAAATATATATATAAATAAATGAATAGAAAATAAATAAATAAATAAATATTTCGTTTTTTATTAATTATTTAATTACAAAAAAAAAAAGTAAAAAAATTAAAAAAAAAAAAAAATTTATTTTAAAATTAAATATATTTATATTATTTTTTTGATAAATGAATAATAATAAATAAAATAAAAAGATAATAAATAATATAACAGTATTATATATGTATTTTTATTAAAAAGACGATAACAAATAATAAATAATATAAATTTTAGAATAAAGAAAAGAAACAAATAAATAAATATTTTTTTATAAATTACTTATTTACAAAAAAAAATATAAAATATAAAAATTCATTATAAAATTAAATATTTTTATAAAATTTTTTTGATTTGAAATATTAAAAGAAATATTCAATATTATTAAAATATTAAATAAAAAAATATTGAAGAAATATTCAATATCATTAAATAAAAAAAATAAATAAAATATTATTAAAATACTAAAAAAATATTCAATATTAAAAAAATATTTAATATTATTAAAACATTAAATAAAAAAATATTATTAAATAAAAAAAAATTATTAAATAAAAAAAAAATATTATATAATTCTTTATATTATATTTTTATTTATTTAATTATTTATACAATTATGCGCCCCATTGCGAAATGCAACATTGCGAAATGCAACCTACAAATCTTTGTCATGCGCCCCATTGCGAAATGCAACATTGCGAAATGCAACTCTCCCAATAAAAATATATATATATAAATAAATGAATAGAAAATAAACAAATAAATAAAAATTTCTTTTTTTATTAATTAATTACAAAAAAAGAAAAATTTAAAAAAAAATGATAAAAATTCATTATAAGATTAAATATATTTATTTTATTTTTTTGATAAATGAATAATAATAAATATAATAATAGATAATAAATAATATAACAGTATTATATATATATTTTTTTAAAAAGACGATAACAAATAATAAATAAAAAAAATAATATAAACTTTATAATAAAGAAAAGTAACAAATAAATAAATATTTTTTTATTAATTACTTATTTACAAAAAAAAAAAATAAAAATTCATTATAAATTTAAATATTTTTATAAAATTTTTTTGATTTGAAATATTAAAAAAATATTCAATATTATTAAAATATTAAATAAAAAAATATTGAAGAAATATCTAATATTATTAAAAAAATATTGAATATTTCTTCAATATCATTAAATAAAAAAAATATTGAAGAAATATTCAATATTATTAAATAAAAAAAAATAAATAAAATATTATTAAAATACTAAAAAAATATTCAATATTAAAAAATAATATTTAATATTATTAAAATATTAAATAAAAAAATACTATTAAATAAAAAAAAATTATTAAATAATTCATTATATTATATTTTTATTTATTTAATTATTTATACAATTATGCGCCCCATTGCGAAATGCAACTCTCCCAATTTTAAAGTGTCTAAAGTTTATTGCTTTTTTATTTATTATTTATTATCATAAATATATACATATATAATATTGTTATATTATTTACTATTTATTATTTTATTTATTATTATTCATTTATCAAAAAAATAAAATAAATATATTTAATTTTTATAATGAATTTTTATTTTTTTTTTAAATTTTTCTTTTTTTGTAATTAATTAATAAAAAAAGAAATATTTATTTATTTGTTTATTTTCTATTCATTTATTTATATATATATATTTTTATTTATTTATTTAATTTTTTTAATTATATATTATTTTATTTCATAACGTGGCTTTCATAATTTGTGTTAAAAATTTTTCATTTTTTATTTATTTTTATGCGCCTCATTGCAAAAACTTAATATGCGCCCCATATCATATTGCGAAATGCAACACATTCGTGCATTTCGACATAATTTATGTATTATTGACATAAATTTCTGTAATATAAGTACAAAATATGTAATACGCCACTTTTCAACGTATATTTTTATTTATTGTATTTTTACCATTAAAAGAATAAAATAAAAATTAAAAAAAATAATAAATAAATAAATAAATAAATTTTCTGTTAAGAATTATATTTTATTTTTATTAATTTCAATTCTTTATTTAGTTTTCCTTTCCATTTTATTTTATTGAAATAAAAATATATAAAATCTATATTTTATTAAAAAAAAAAAAAAAACATGTTACTTGAAATTTTCTTAATTCAAAAATTTCAAGTAACATGTTTTTTTTTTTTTTTTTTTTTTTTATTTTGTAAAACATAATCTCATTCTTCAATAATAATAAATTATGAAGTATTAAATTAATTTTTAATTCTGTTCTGCTTCTGTTTTATCTACATAATAATTTTTTTGTTTATATAGAATATTTTTCTGAAATAAAATATCTCTATAGGATTAAAAATCAAATTAATCATATTTAAGAAAAAAAAAATTTTTATATTTTTATTTTATATAATTCATTATATATTTTAGTTTAATAACTATTTATTTATTTTGTTTGTTTTATTTTATTATATTTTGTTTTTTATACATTGTTTATTATATATTTTACTTAATTTTTTTTGTTTCAATTTATTTTATAAGAATAAATAAGTAAATAAATAAATAATGTACACTACAATAAACAATAATAAAAACACTTTTTATTATTATTCATTATTATTATAGTAATAATAGTAATAATATTAATAAATAAATAAATAAATAATACTACTATATTCTACTATATTATTAAAAAAAATTTTTTTTTCCCATTGTTCTTTTTTAATTTTTATTATAATAAAATATCATATTTATCAAATATATGAAGATTTTTTCAAAAAAATAAAATGCAAATAAATCATATTTATCTATTTTTAAAACTTTAAAAAAAAAAAAAAAAAAAAAAAAAAGATAAATTAAAAAATTTTTTTTCAAAAAAAAAAAAAAATAACTAACATAAAACATAAATTTTATATTTGTAATTGTTTCCATTATATTTATAATTGTTTCCATTAAAAAATGTTTAAAATTTTTTAATTATGAAAACAACCAAAGATTGAAAAAAAAAAAAATACTTAACTTTTTTTTTTCTAAATATAAACATAAAAATAAAATGTTTATTCAAATTTAATTGATAAGCTTTTTTGTTATTATTGTTATTATTTAGATTACATTAGGAAAAAATAATTTTGGTAGGTAATTTTTTTTTATTTTATTTTTTTTTTCAATCAATCTTTGGTTGTTTTCATATTTAAATTCTCTTAAATATTAAAAATGTAATTATTACCAAATGTACTTTTATTTATTAATATGATACGCCTCCTCTCCAATATATTATTATATAAAATAAAAATTTGATAAATAATAAAAATACCAAAGAATTATTAAATAAGCCACATAAATTAAAAAGGAAATATTAAAAACTTTTTGTATTTTTAATAAGGATGATTCAACAAAGATCAACAACTCTGATTAATATTAGATATAGATAAATATTATTTTTTTTTATTTATATTATTTATTCTATTGTTCAATTTTTTTTACTTTGTTAATACATATAAAAAGAAGGAAGAATAAAATAAATATTATAAATATTATAAATATTCATATCTTTATATATTTATTTATATATACTTTTTTCTTTATATTTAAATATTTATATTTGTTTTTTTATATACACACCATAATAAATAAAAAAGATTTATACTAAATAAAGATAAAGAATTTACCATAATATTAAACAAAAAAAAAAAATTAATTAATTAATTAAATGATAACTTTAGATAAAAATTAAAATAAATTATTTCTTATTGAAGTAATATTAATTGTTTGGGATTTTCATTAATTTTATTTTTTATTTTTTATTTTTTATTTTTATTTTATTTTATTAGATTTTTTATGATATTATTCTTTTTTTTTTTTTTTAGTTATTGTTATTGTTATTGTTGGTTGGTTTGTTTAGTTTATAATAATGTGCATTGATAATGAGTTTAATCATCAATTACATTTTATTATATTTTTATTATAATTAACAATGTAAAAAAAAAAAAAGAATAAAAACAAAACATCATTTATATATATTATATTTATTATATATATTATATATATTATTATTTATTATTTATTATTTATTATTATTTATTTTATTATTTATTATTTATTATTTATTAATTTATTTATTTATTTATATATTTATTTATTTATTTATTATTTATTTTTATTATTTATTATTTATTATTTATTTATTTATTTATTTATTTATTATGTGTTATTTATTATGTTTTAGTTGTTATAAAAAAAAAAAAAAGATTTTGAAGTTAAATAAATATATAATATAATAATTAATACAAATAGGAATATAAAATATATATAATTAATAATATATAATAATATATATTTCAATATAAATTAGTATATTACAAAATATATTTCAATATATAATAATATCATTCCGATATAAATTATTATATATTCCAATATAAATTAATATATTACAAAATATATTTCAATATATAAAATAATATCCTTCCAATATAAATTATTATATATTTTGATATAAATTATTATATTACAAAATATATTTCAATATAAAATAATATAAAAAAAATAAATTGGTATTTTTTTCTATTGTTTTTTTTTTGAAATATTTTTTTTTTTTTGTAAGATATTATTTTAATAGAGATTCGACAATAATTCATTTTGAATATAACACAATCTAACACAGCATAACACAGCATAACACAGCATAACATAACACAAACAATCTTTTCCTTAAATTATCATGAATTTGTGTTTACTTACTCTTATTATTCCTTATAAAACATACTCACACAGTTTAATATTATTAATTATTAATTATTAATTATTAATTATATAATATAAATAAATGAATCAATAAATAGATATATTAAATCAATAAATGAATAAATAAAATAAATAAATATATAAATAAATAATAAATAAATAAATAAATAAATAAATAATAAATAAATAAATAAATAAATAAATAAATAATAATTTAATAAATAAGACACAATATAAAAAAAGAAATTAATAAATAAAAAGTTCAAAATTTCATGTTAAAAAAAAAATGAAATTTTTTGTATATAAATAAAATTATATCAATATGATTTTTATTTTCTAGAATCTTATTTAATATATTTTTAATTAATTAAGGATTGAAACATTATTTAATATATTTTCATTTTTTTATTTTTCATTTTTATTTTACATTTTTCACATTTCATTTTTCATTTTTCATTTTTCATTTTTCATTTTTACTTTTGCTATTCTTCATGTTAAATAAAAAGACACAAATTAAATTAAATCTTTTTTGTATATATTGTAATGTATTGTAATATATTGATAAATCATTAAATTTGTATATAAATTATTTTGATCGACATTTTTTTAATATATAATAATTAATTTAAAAAGTAATTATATTTAATAAATAAATAAATAAATAAATAATAAATAAATAAATAAATAAATAATAAATAAATAAATAAATAAATAAATGAATAAATAAATAAATGAATGAATAAATAAATATTAATCTATAAATTAATTAATCTATAAATTAATAAATGAATAAATAAATAAATAAATAAATAAATAAATCAATAAATCAATAATATTTCTTTTTTTTAATTTTTTTTTTAAAACATTTTATAATTAAAATATTACATGACATTTTAATGTTTTAATTTTATTTTATTTTGTTTTATTTTATTTTGTTAAGCAGGATGAAAACAAAAACAAAATGATTACTTAAAATTTAATGTTTATTCCATTACATTTTATAAAAGGCAAGAAAGAAAAAATAGAAAAAAAGGACAAAAAAAATTTTTTTTAAAGTTGTAAATCTTGACAAAAAAAGAAAAAAACTAAACATAAACATAATGTGAAAAAAATTTAACAAAATTTTTGTCTTTTTTACTTATTTTGTTAATTTTGTTTTTGTTTTTATTTTATTATACATTTTTTTTTATTGAGGATAAAAATCTTTAATTTTTCCTTTATTCCTTTTTAAATTTATTTATTTATTTATTTATTTACTTAATTATTTATTATCCTTTAATTTTTTTTTAATTCTCTTTTGTTAATTGCCAACTGTTTTTTTTTTTTTTTAAGATACTAATAAATATATAGAAAATTACTTATTTATAACTTTTTTTTTTGTTTTTATTTTTATTTTTGTATTTGTTTTTGTTTTTTGAAATATTAAAATGTTTTAAAATTAAAATAGTTATGTAAAATAAATATTTTTATATTATTTAAAATTTCCTTTTTATTGATGATATTTTTAATATTATTTTTTAGTATTATTATTCATAATTTTTTTTTCTATTTTATTTTTATAATAAATGTTATAAATATAAATGAATGAATGAATGAATAATAATTTAAATAAATTGAAGACAAAAAATTAAAAAACAAAATTAAATTAAAAATTTAAATTAAAAAATAATAAAAGAAAGTACAAAAATTCATAACAAAAAATAAAAATGACACAAAAAAAATAAAATAAAATTATTTTATTTATTTATTTTTTTTATTTATTTATTTATTATTCATTTATTTAGTTAATTAGTTATTCATTTATTTATTTATTTATTTATCTATTTACTTATTTATTTATTTACTTATTTATTTATCTATTTATTTATTATAAAACCAATTATTAAATTGAATTGAATAAATAATAAAAAAAATCATAATAAATATAAAGAGAAACACAAAAAAAAGAAAACAATATATATACACTATAATATCTATAATATTTATATGAAAAAAAAAAAAAAAGAAATTATCATATTATCATAGAATTAAATGTTTTATTATTTTATTATTTATTTATATTTTATTTATTTATTTTATATATTAATTAATTAATATTTATTTAATAATCAATTAATATTTATTTAATTATTTAGTTATTTATTTAATATTCTATATTTATTCATTTATTAATTCATTATGCTTTTTCGTTATAAACATTTTGTGTTTATTAAATATTTTCCTTTTTTATTTATTAAAGTTATTAAATGATTAATATATTTCAATACATTATAATAAATAATATAGAATCAAAATAAAATGAAATTATATATTGATAGTTAATAAATTTATTATATAATTAATTTATTCCTTTTAAACATATTTTTTTTTTTTTTATTTATATATTAATTGTAATAATAATCATATTAATTATCATATTAATAAATAATACTAATATTAATATTAATATTAATAAATTATATTTATATTTATATTTATATTTATATTAATAATATTAAATATTAAAACACAACAATATTGAATTTTCTATTATGAAATAATCAATGATTTAATTTAATTATGACAAAAATGAAAATAGTCCTTTTTTTTATTTTATTTTATTTTATTTTATTTTATTATATTATATATACAAATACAAATTAAAAATAAAGTTTTGTTTTATATAAATATTAAATATTATAAAATATAAAATATATAAAGGATAATTTTTTCACTTTTCTTTCTTTTTTTTCCTTTTTTTTTTTTTTATTATTTTTCTCTTTTTTTTTTTATCTATTTTATCATTCATATCAAAAAAATATATAGATAGATATAAATAAATATAATAAGTATTATTTAAGAAAACACAGTTTTTTTTTTTATTTTATATATAAAAAATTAGTAAGTATTTTTACTTATATACTATTTTTACTAATTCAATATAATATTTTAAAAATATAACAAAATATAAATATAAATAAAAATATAAATAAAAATATAAATAAAAATATAAACAAATATAGAATTATAGAAATAAATAAACAATATAACAATAACAATAATGATAACAATATTAATAACAATAACAATATTAATAACAATACTAATACTCACCAAAAAGAATAATTAATTATTAATTATATTATTATTTTTATTTTAAATAATTATTAAATTTTAATTATTTAATTATTAGAGTTTCATAATGACAATTACTGAAACTTTTCCTCTTCATCGTTGTATTTTTAAAAATGACCCTAATACCCTTGAAGATTTATTAAAGGACAAAGAAGTACAAAGTAAAATAAATGAACGTGATCTTCATGGAAATTCGCCAATTCATTTAGCTCTTATGCTAAATCGTCACAATTGTCTTATGATTTTATTAAAATATAATTGTGATGTTTTCTCTCGTAACAATTCTGGTTGGAATCCAA
This sequence comes from Anaeromyces robustus, assembly GCA_002104895.1. NCBI lineage: Eukaryota > Fungi > Neocallimastigomycota > Neocallimastigomycetes > Neocallimastigales > Neocallimastigaceae > Anaeromyces > Anaeromyces robustus. The sequence continues at coordinate 152,697 of MCFG01000044.1, read as the reverse complement.
TTGATGAAGCTTCTATGTATATATTTATATATTAAATAATTAATATTAAATAAATATATGGAAACTTTAAAAGTATATTAATTATTTTTTTTTAAAAAAAAAAATTATTTATAAATTAAATAGGTTAGGTGATATTGATGTTGTTGAAAAAATTTCATATCATAAGTGGAAAGGATATGCCGAAAGAATTACTGGTGATGATGGAATGTTAAAAGAATGGAATAAAACTACTCCATATTTGTATTGCAAATATAAAGTAAAACTTAAAACACCAAGTAAGTTTTATATATATATATATATTATTATTATTATTATTATTATTCTTGTTATTTATTTTATTTTATCATTTTATTTAAAATTTACTTTTTATATCTTACATTACAAATATCTAATTATATTATATTTTCATATAATTAAATGAATAAATATAATATATAGTTCCTCTCTTACAAAAGTTCAATATTAAGGATATTATAACTATACAAAAAAATGAAAAATGTATTAAATTTACTACAACCATTGCTGGTATGGATTCTCGTGGTATACCAAAAATTATTAAAGGAAGTATGTCTATTTTATTAAGATATGAAGCAAAAACTGGTAAATATATTATAAAATTTATATATATATTATAATATATGTATTATATGATTTATTTTGTAATAATTATTTTATATCATTAATTTTTTTTTATTAATTTTTAATTTTTATTTAATTAATATTTTTTGAAAATATGATAAAATGAAATAAATAAATAATAATAATATAAATATAATATAAACACAAATATTATATAATCAATATAATAATAATTATAATTATAATTATAATTATAATTAAAAAAGATTCATACAAATTTTATATCTTAGATAATAAGAAAAAGTTATACCAAGAATTCTTCCCAAATGTTCCTCAGTATTATTTAGTAAATTCTTTAAAATCAAAAATTGGTGCCAATAGTCTTGTTAAAATTCTTACTGATGTTTCTAATTTCACACTTAAACCTAGAAAAGGAAATATTATAAAAAAAAGTAATAAAGTATTTACTTTAGAAAATGGTAAAACATATAAAACTGTTGGTTATAAAGGTAAAAATATTGATGTTGTCATTAGAAGAAGAACAGATGTCGCTCTTATTAATGAATGTGAAAGTATTATCGAAACCAAAGAAAGAAATAGTAATTCAAAATCAAAAACTAAAAATAATGATTTAATAATGAGTAGTTATTCTGAAAATGATAAATCATCTAAAGTTGCAGATGATAGCGATTCCGATTCTGATAGTGATTCTGATAGTGATTCTGATTCTGATAACGAAGAAAATGCTTCAAAACATGGAAAGAATCATCATCATCATAAGGAAAATCCAGACCAATATGATGAAAAATTAAAAAATTATTTAGATAAAACATTTGCTACTAAGGAAGATGATGAAGCTAATAGAACTGTTATGTATACAATTAACAAGGATGGAGAAACTAAAACTTTTGAATATGTTTCTTCTATGGAAGATACCTTAGATTGGGAACAAGCTTATCATGAAAAATATTCTCAAAATGTAGATGTTATGCATAAAGCTCTTGGTTTAGGATCCGATGAATATGAAAAAGTCAAACATTTAACGCCTCAAGAAATTGAAAATCTTAATCTTAAAAAATTAACAGAAGAAGAATATTTCGATCCTTCATCTACAAAACCTCTTCATTTAGGTAGAATTATGGAAATTAATGAAGGAAAGAAAAGTTATAATCGTAAAATTAGATTCTGGATGGTAAAAGATAGTAGTAAATTCCCAATTACCATTCAAAATGTTAAACCATTAGTAAAGTATACTTTAGAATTATTATTAGATCAATTCAAACTTGATGGAACAAGCGATGATCCATTAGTACAAAATACTTTTGATACTCTTTGTTCTTCCTTAAAGAAAGTTTCTAAAGAAAAAATTACTTTCCCTGTTAAAACTATCATACCAATAAATCAATCTTTTGATTTCCATTTGACATGTCTTGATTGTTCACTTGATAAAGAATCTGTACCAAATGATATATTTGAAATTCCAAGTGATTATAAAGCCGATGATGTATTCTTTGAACATCGTCATAAATAAAACATTGTCATTTAATAAAAATTTTTCTTCTTGATTTTTTTTTTGTTTTTTTTTATTTTTTATTTTTTATAATTACATCAGAAAAAAAAACATATATATATATATATATATATATTTTTTAAATTTTAATTTTAATTTTAATTTTAATTATTTAAGAATTCAATGTAATTTTAAGTTTAAAAAAAGAGAAAAAATTAATAATTATTTAATATATTTATTCAAATAATATTAGTTTTTAAGATAAATGATAGAAATAAAAAATAAAAAATAAAAAATAAAAATAGAAATATAAAAAAATAAAAAAATAAAAATAATAATAAAATAAAAATAAAATAAAAATAAAAATAAAAAAAAATATATATATAGCAAATTGATTAATTATATATAGGATTTTATATATAACCTTAAGTAAAAATTAATCAAAGTTATTAGTTATATATAAATAATTTTTTAAAAAAAATTAATAAAATAACAAATATATATTCAATTATCTTAGTTTTTATATAATTTTATTTATATAATATAAAACTATGAGATAGATAGATGATAATAATAAAAATAAAATATATATATAAAAATAAAGAGAACAATGAAAAAAAAAAAAAATATAAAAAAATAAAAATAAAAAATAGCAATAATAATAAATAAATAAATAAATAAATAAATAAGTAAAATTATGAAATAATAAAAAATAACTTTTTTTATTATTTAAAATATAGAAAACTAGAAAAAGATAATATAAAAATAAAAAGATAAAAATAAAAAGATAAATATAAATAAATAAATAAATAAATAAATAAATAAATAAATAAATAAATAAATATAGAAAACGAAAAAAAAAAAAAAAAACATAAAAGTAAATAAAGTAAAATAAATAAATAAAGAAAAAATAAATAAATAAAGAAAAATAAATATGAAAAAATATATTGGGTAGTATTAATGATTTATTATTCATTTTAAAAGTTTTTTTTTACATACATATAAGCAAACCTATTTATATTAATATATAATAATAAATAACATTTATAAATGTAATAAATAAAAAAAAAAAAAAAAAAAGAGGAAGAAGAATGAAAGAAAAAGAATAAATATATATATATAAATTAAATTTTATATATTGATATTTCATTCAAAAAAAATATATATATATAAATAATGATTTACATTCATTTATTTATTTTTATTTTTATTTTTATTCTTCTTCCTCTTCTACAATCAAATATCTATCATTATCATCTTCTATTTCTTCTTCCATATATATATCTTCTTCTTTTAAAACTTGATCTTTTTCACAATATAAAATATTTTTTAAATTACATACTATTTCTTTTGTAACATCGGAAAGATAAACAACAATAGCTATAGTATTAGAAATTGGACATAGATGTCTAACTAAATTAGATTTAAAAGGTATATATTCAATAGTTGAACTTTCTAAATTTTTATTATTACTATTTTCTGTTATCAATGAGGAATGTGGAAATTTGGAAGTTTGTAAAATATGATAATTTGGTCTTATTTCATTAACAAATAAATATTTTTTAATTTTATTATTATTATTATTATTATTATTATTATTACTTTTTTTAATTGGTAAAGAATTTAATTCATTTAATTTTTCATCTATTAAACCATTTTCTAAAGTATAGGATTCTTTATAATCAATAATAATTTCATAAATATCATTCATTCTATCATTAACTAATTTATCCATTTCTTTTTGAATAGTTTTACTTTCCTTATCATAGTTTCTATCTGTTTCTTTTCTTAATATAACAATAATATAATCAGAATTTTCTGCATTACTATTTATGAAATAATTAATTAAAAAAAATAGTATTGTATATATTAAAAAATGTTTATTCATTTTTATTATTATTATTTTTTTTTATATTTTTAAAAAAAAGAAATTTTTATTTTATTTTATTTTATTTTATTTTATTTTATTTTCATTCAATTTTTATTTATTATTATTTTATTATTATTATTATTATTATTATTATTATTATTATTATTATTATTATTATTATTATTATTATTATTTTTAATGTTTAGGTTTATTTTACTTCTTTATATGAATTTTTATATATTATTTCTTTTTTTAAAAAAAAAAAAAAAATTCATTTGTTTATTTTATCCACATTTATAATGATTTTTAATTAGATTTTTCTATAATATTTACATAATTATATTTATTAAAATATTTAATTAAAAAATATAATCATTTTATAATTTTAATTATAGAAAAATCTAATTAAAAATCATAAATGTGGATGAAATAACCTATTTTATAAAGTAACAAAGAAAAAAAAAAAAAAATAGGTAATAATAAGTCATAAAAAATATTTTACCAAGTTTTTTAAAAAAAGTTAACTTTAATTATAATTAAAAATAATAATAATAATAATAATAATAATAATAATAAATGAAAATTTTAATTATTAAAATAAAAAATCTTTTTAAACATGTTTTTTATTATTATTATTATTATTATTATTATTATTATTATTATTATTATTATTATTATTATTATTAATTTATTTTTAATATAATGAAATGAATTTTTTTATCGATTTATTGAATATAATAACCTACAAAATTGTATAATTTTTGTTCTTAATCTATGTAATTATTATAGAAAACAAAACAAAAAAATAATAATTAAATATATATTATATTTATATTTTTTTTTATAAAATATGGCTTTACATTCTAAATACTTATTATTATTTTTATTTATATATAATTAAATAATATAAAAATAAATAACTATAAAAAAAAAAAAAAAATAGATAGTAATTTATAATATTTAATTACTATTTTTTTTATTACTTAAGTATATATTTAAAATATATATTAAATATATTTTCTTATCTTTTCTTTTTCTTTTTTTTTATTTATTTAGAAATATTTTTTATAATAGTATTATTATTATTATTATTATTATTATTATTATTATTATTATTATTATTATTATTTATTATTATTATTTATTATTATTATTATTATTATTATTATTATTATTTATTATTACTATTATTATTATTATTATTATTATTATTAATTTTTTTTTTAATTTTAATTTTGTTCTTTAACTTTGGTAAAAAAAATTTAGAAATATCATTTATAGCAATCATCTTTTTTTTTTCTTTCTTTTTTTTTTTACAATAAGATATATAATTAGTTATACTTCCATATTATATAAATAATAAATAATATATTAATTTTCATCTTATCTGAAATCTTTTTTAGAAATGGTTTTAAAAAAAAAATTAGCGGACATATAAGTTGTTGTAGAAACATTTATGAACCTGTAAATCTTGTACCTCCACTCTATTTATACTACAATAAATAATTATTACATTTTTTAATAATATATAGTATACATATAATTACATATATAGCAACAATTATGAATAAACAAGCCATAGTTTCTATGGTTTTAGTAAGATTATTTGATTCATTAGGAGAAGCTGTATGTGAACTACATAATCCCTCATAACAACGTTCAGAAGAACATTCATTATCATTACTACATGATTGTTCATATGTTTTACCACAATTTATATATGAATAATATCACAATGTTCAAATATAGCAAAATATTTATAAATAATATCACAATGATCTATTCGTGCTTCTTCATTAAAAACACAATAATTATTAATACATTTATTATAAAAACATTCAGAATCTGAATTACATGTAACAAATGCTCTAACAGTACCTTCAGAATAATTATAAATACGACTTACTGCACAATTTTCATCATTTTTTAATTTACTATCATATTCACAAGATCTAAAAATATATTTTAATATTCCCTTTTTCATCTGGAAATTCAATGTAGGGTTTATAATTTTCATTTTCTAACCTAATACAATCACCATCTCTACAATAATAATTCCATCCATAACTTGTTGAACTTATACTTCCTTTTGATATAGCATTATCATTATATTTATAAATATATTCTTCAGAAATATTATCAGAATTAATAGTTATGTTATACGAATTTGTATATACAGTTTGAATGTATATAATTATATATATTATATATTTTATATAGTCAAATATACATTAAATTTTTTATATGTACTTTAAAATATTAATTTATAAATTAAAAAAAAAAAAAAAAAAACATATAATTTTACATTTTTGAATAGTATTTTGAAGGATTGAAATACGATTATTACGAATTTCGTATTTCAATTTGAAATTCATAATCATTCAAAACTTTTGTTTCTTTTTTTTTCATGGTCTGGTTCCAACACAAACAATTTTGAAGAAATGTTTCTAATTATGAATAATATCACCTTTCCATTTCCTGTTCTTTTATCCAATAGTAGTATCTCTCTATATTTATTGAGTATATTTTGTTTAATAAAATTATGGTACTTCCATATTAAAACGGTTGATAAAGATAAAAAAAAAAAAATATTGATATTTATTTTCTGGTAAGAAGCAAGTAATATACTATTAAAAATATTTTATATAGTCAAAGAGGAAAAAAAGATAAGTATACTATTGAAAAGTATACTTATCTTTTTGTACTTTAATAACTAATATTTTATTATCTAAATTTATTTCGCCTATAAAAAAATAATTTTTTTTTTCTCTCCGACTAAACGGTAACGAACTTCATGTTTATCATTTAACATATAATTAAAACAAATTCTATCAGTTAACATATAATTAAAACAAATTCTATCAGTTAACATATAATTAAAACAAATTCTATTTTGTTTTTGGTAATAATAATTATTAAAGTATTTACCTTGGTTTGATTATTTTCATCTTTTTTATATAATACAATATTTTATGTTGGTGATATAATTGACATATACTTTTTCTTAATATTCAGATAAGGATAAGTTTAATTTGAATTTCTTTACTAAAGTTTTTTTTTAGCATAAAAATATTCTTCCATCATCAAATCTAAGATCTATTGTATTTATTGTTTTTATTTTTTTATAAATATTCAAATTATCATAATAAAGATGATTTTCCATCCGTGATAATGATTCCATCAATTTGGAATTGATATATGTAATGACATTCTCTTTAGTTATAGAAATTACAAAATTTTGTAAATTGGTAAAGCTATAACATTAAATATATAATAAAAAATTCTTAAAAGTTTAGTATTATCATTAATTAATCATACTTATTTATATATTTCTAAATGTTGTAACAAAAGAAATTTATGAAATGTCTAGAAATACAAAAAAATAAAAAAAAATAAAATAATTCAGAAAATTTAAAAAATTTAAAAAAAAAAATATTAACCGAAAGAATATCTTGATTTATAAAGTAAATTATTATTATTAATTATTATTTATTCACCATTTAAACCAAAACTTTAAGAACTCTATAAATATAAGATAAAAAGTATATTTCATATAAAAATTACAAAGAATCCTTCTAGAGTTATTTTTCATTCTATTTTTAATACCGAGAAAATACTTTATATATCTCATCACCGAGTTAAGCATGTTACATGTTAAAAAAAAGGTTGTTATTCGATATTTATGAAGATAAAATATTTATAAATAAACCCCTCCTTTAAATTATTTATAAATCATGTTTATGTTGAGTGTTATGAAAAATGAATGATAAATTTTAAAAGTAATTCTATTATTTATGATTATTTTGAATGATAGGAAAATGATGGGTAGATTTTAAAGTAAATTCTAGAAAAAAAATTATATGGAGGAATATATATAAAATAAAAAAAATTTATAATTCAACTTTTTTTTTTATGCTTATTAAAAAAATGTCTATTTGAATATTAGTATTGTGTATTCTTATAAAGAATACTGCTTTTATAATTTCAAAGTGTTTGATAAAGGTATTAAGTTTTTTATATAATTTTAACAACAATAAATATTTTTTTTTATAACTATTCGATATTATTTTCTTATATATAATTAAAATTAGTATTAAAAATTTTTACATTAAATAAAAATAATAAACATTATAATGAATATTTATTTTTTTTTTTTTTTAGTTTTAACATATGAATTTTAAGAGTCTAATTATAAAAAGCTTTATATATATTAAGATATTTAATATTAAGGTTAAATAATTATTTTAAAATAAATTTTTTTTTTTTTTTTTTAATAATTTAAAGATTTTATTTAATGTAATTTTTCAATGGTTAGACTTTAAAACTTAACATTTTTTAAAAAAATTACCAAGGATAGTAATATATTTAACAAATATATAACAAAAAAAAAAAAAATACCAATTTATTTTAACATAAAAAAAAAAAAAAATTAAAATGCAAATTTTTTTTTATCTGAATGGGATTTTTCTTAAAGAATATATTATTTATACTATAAATGTACAGAAATAATGCTTTCATTATTTTTTAAATACATACTATAATCTTTAATAAAAATTAAAAAAATAAAAAGACAAAGACTTTTTTATTATCAAAATTAAATATAAATGATAGATATATAAAATTAGTCTTTTTAACAAAGTTTTATTTTATTATAGTTTTTTATTTATATATATAATTAAAAGAAAATTTTTAAAATCATAATACTATATAATAAGTTTAGAAAAAAAAAAAAAAAGTAATAATGGAAAAATAATTTATAAAGGTTTTTTTACTTTTTTTTGAAAACTTTTCTATGTAATATGTGAAATATATTACCAATATTTATTATATTATAATATATTTTTAATTACATGCTATTAAATGAAAGAAAGAAAAAGAAATTTTTTTAAAAAAAAAAGAATAATAATATAATTAATTAAAAAACAAAATAAAATAAAAAATTAATATTAATTTTAATAATGAATTAAAATACAGATATTTTTGAAATTTTATTATGTAATGTCAAATTATATAGGATTATTAAAATATTATTATTTTTTTTTCATTATATAAATATATAAAATATATATATTCTTTATATCATTTTTTATAGTTTTTAAATACATTTAAATGAAAAAAAAGTGTTATATAAATATTTTTTATTTTTATATTTATTCATTTCTTTTAAATATTATAAAATCAATTTATATTGATGATAAAGAATACTAATCCTTCTAGTTAGATATGATAAAAAAAAAAGAGGAGAAAAAAAAACTAACCTTATACTAACTCCATCTTTTTTTTTTTTTTTTTTTTTTTTTTTTTTACTTGTTCTTTAATGTATCATACAAACTTTATTTTATTTTTTAATTAAATAATTTTTTTTTTAAAAAAAAAAAAAAAAAAGGCTGAATTATTTAAATTTTATAATAATTTAAAAACTTTCTCTAAATAAACTTTAATTTACCGTTAAATTAAATAAAAAAAAAAAAAAAACAGAATAATTATTTTAACTATTTTAATTTAATTTTAAAAAGTAAAAAAAAAAAAGAAAAAAAAAATTAAAAAATAAAAAAGAAGAAAAAAAAAAGAAGAAAAGATGAGGAAAAATTATAATGGAAAGAAAAAATTAAAAACAAAAAAAAAAAAAAAAAAAAAAAAAGAATTTAATTAATTAAAAATAAAAAATTAATTATTGTATCGAATTTTATTAATTTTTTTTTTTTTTTTTTTTAGTTAAAGTTGTATTACTTTAAATTTGCTTTTAAAAAATATATTTATTATTCTTTTCTTAATTAATTATTTTTTTTTTATATAATTATTAAATCTTTTATAAATAAATTTTAGTTATTATTATTCGAATTAAAAAAAAAAAAAAAAAAAAAAAAAAGAAATTAAAAATATATATATTTTTTTACCAGTGCATTAATTTAAAAATTTATTTTATATTATTTATATTATTTATCATTTTATTATATAAATATGAACAAAAGAAAAAATTGTAAAGATAAAAAAAAGAAGTATTTCTTTTTTGATTATATATATATTTTTATTAGAATTCTTTAAAATATTAAGAAAAAAAAATAGTATTTTTTTTTTAACTTTTATGGAATTATTCCATTTCAAAGAATTTTTAAAGAAATAATTAAAAATATTTAAAATATCTTAATTAATATACTATAAATTGTAGACCAATTCATATTACAAAGAAGTTATTAAATAAATAAATAAATAAAAAGAAAGTATTGAATTCCTACTACAGCAGAGTATTGTGTATAGAATTGAAAATTAATTTAATATTATAGAAAAAGTATATAAAAATTAATTAATTAATAATCTTAATACTTGTTAATCATATTCAATATTATAATTTATAATAATAAAAATATTTAATAATAATAATAATAATAATAATAAATTGATAATAGTATAAAAAGTTTTTTTTTTTTTTATAATATCATATTAAAAGGTTTATTAAGTAAAAATAAATCATGAACTTTAAATAATTAAAAAAAAAAAAAGAAATGAAATATAATGAATTATGACATGATATCTTTAATCTTAAATTAAAGTATGGATAAAATCAATAGTGTAAAAAAAAAAAAAAATTAAAAAAAAATTTAATTAAAAAATTTTTTAAACATTGCATAAATAAGATAAGATAAAAAATAAAAATAAAATAAAAATTAAAAATAAAAATGAAATTAATCCTCTAACTAAATAAATGAATCATTAATAAATAAATAAATAAATAAATAATAAAAATAAATAAATAAATAAATAAATAAATAAATAACTAGATAAATAAATAAATAAATAAATAACTAGATAAATAAATAAATAAATAAATAAATAAATAGATAAATAAATAAATAAATAAATAAATAAATAAATAGATAAATAAATAAATAGATAAATAAATAAATAAATAAATAAATAAATAAATAGATAAATAAATAAATAAATAAATAAATAAATAAATAAATAGATAGATAAATGGTTAATTAATTAATAAATAAATAAATGGTTAATTAATTAATAAATAAATAAATAAATAAATAAATGGTTAATTAATTAATAAATAATAAGAAAGGAAGGTATCATTAATATAACTAAGAATGGTATTCCGTAATTATCTAATTTTATATTTTGTATTACTTTGTATATATTCAATAAATAAATATATAATGTAATATATAAATATATAATGTAATATATAATATTATATATAATAAAATACATTTATAATAAATAAAATATAATACTTTATTTTGATAATTTTTTATATTAAACTACAATGCTTTTAATTATTAATATATTTGCTTTAATAATGAATATATTAGTTATATATATAAAATATTTACTCAATTTATATTGATTCTATTTAATTGTTTTATTTTATTTTTATTTTATTTTTATTTTTTTTTTTTATTTTATGTTTTATCCTTTTTTTTTAATTTTTAATTTTTTTTTTATTTTTTTTATTTTAATTTTGACTAATTTAATTAAATAGGATAATATAATTCAATCGAATTAATATATTAATGAGTGTAATCGCTTTAACTTTATTTTAAAGTTAAAGATATTTCATATACTTTTAATCAATTCATTATACTCTATTATATTATAAATTATATTAAAAGTATTTATTATTTTAACTTTAATTTTGATAGATTGATTAAAAATGGTTAAATTAATGTGTAAATTCTAGATAAATAAATAAATGAATAAATAAGTAAATAAATAAATACATTAATAAGTAAATGAATGAATAAATTAATAAATTAATAAATATTAATAAATAATAATAAATAATAAATAAATAATAATAAATAAATAATAAATAAGTAATAAGATAACTGAATATGAAAATATATTTTTTAAAGATAGTTTTTCATATTTAATAGAAATATAATATATATAATTTATTATAAACTAATTTATTGTAGATATATATTAAATATATATATTTTAATTTATATATATTATAAATAATGTATGAAAGTATTTTAAATATGATGATGATTCATTTTAAAAAAAAAAAAACAATAACAAATAAATAAATAAATAAATAATAATATAATAAGTAAATAACTTATTAAAAATAAATGAATAAATAATTTATAATAAATAAATAAATAAATAAATAAATAAATAAATAAATAAATAAATATAAATTAATATATATAAATTAATATATATTAAAAATTGTTATTAAAAAAAAAAAAGTTAAACATACTTATTTTATTTATTTTAATATTAAATAAATAAATAAATAAATAAACTTTTTATTAAAAACTATTTATTTCATTGGTTAGTTACATGTAGCGTATTATTTAAAAATTCAATATTGAATTTATATTATTAAAGTAGTTTTGGCATTACACTCTCTATATCATACTTGCTTATTTTATTTTATTTTATTTTATTTTATATAATTATTAGACTATGAAAAACGAATAAGCAAGCAATTTAAAATTTACTACTTTAATTTTTTTTTATTATTTAATTATTTATATATTGAATAATTAATAAAAAATATATATAATCGTTACATAAATAATTATATTTTTTTTTTAATAAAGTTATTAAAATATATTCCATTATAATATATTAATTTATTGTTTTATTTTATTTAATATTAAATTATATCCATTGATTTAAATATAAAATTTATTTATATTATATAGATTTATATATTTATTATTATAATTTGAATATATGTTAATTAATAATACAGAATTTCTCTAATTAAAAAAAAAAATAAAAAAATATTTAATATAAAAAAAAAATTTTTTTTATACATATAATTTAAAAAATATTAAAAATACAAAAAAAAAAATTTTTTTTTCTTGTATCTTTTTTTTTTTTTTTTTATTTTTTAACTTGTATTCTTTTTTTTTTTAATTTACAAAATTTTATATAGTAAAATGAAAATAAAAAGTTTATTTAACGTCATTAATTTTGCAATATATAGTTCATTTGTTTTAGCAAATGAACAACAAGTAACAGGAGATTGTAAAGAAATTGAAAATTATTTAATTAAAAAAAGTATTAATTTCAATAATGTTATTCCGGAATGTATTGTCAATGATAATGGAAATCTCACCGAATTAACTCTGTAATTATTAATTTTATATTTTTTTTTTCGATAATATAAAGAAAAAAAAATAAAAACTTTAATTATTTTATTGTTTTTTTATTGAAGAGTTTAATATTTAAAATATTAAATAAAAAATATCAGATATAAAAAACAATAATAAATATTAATAGTTTTCAATATAATTAATCATTATAAAAATATAAAATTTATTATTAAATAATCCATTTTATATATAAAAAATAATATACTCATTTTAAAAATATATTAATAATTATTTAAACTTTTAATTATTTTAGAATTTTAAATAATGATTATAATTTATCTGAAGAAGATATTCAAAAATTTTTATCATATAATACAATTAATAAATTGTGAGTACAAATATTATTTTTAAAGATTTATTATTATTTTTTTTTTATCTTTTATTACTTATATAATTTCATTAATAATTTTATTTCAATATTTTTATATAAAAAAGAAATTATAAAATATATTATGATAATACTAATTCTGGTTCAGGATATATGGATTTTTCAAAATCCATTTCAGATTTAAAAAACTTGAAAGAACTGTAACAAAATTTATAATTTTGATTTATTATACATTTAATTAAATATATATAATTTTATTTATGAAAAAAAAAAAAATATAAAGTATAAAAACTAATAATTATTAATAAATTATTCAATTATCTATTAGAAATCTTATGTATAATAATTATCAAGACACTGAAAAGTCTGAATTTCGTCATGGTTTTATTAATAAAAATGTTTTAAAGGCTTCGAATATACAAAAATTGTAAAAAGAAAAATATATATATATAATATTTATTATTATATATAATAATATAAATAATAATAATAATATAATTATAATAATAAAAATAATATAAATAATAATAATAAAAATTAATTTTATTAATTTATATTTATAAATAGAACTATTAATGGAATAAAATTTAATCAACCAAATATTAATGAAATTGCTAATTTAAAAAATCTTGAAGAATTGTAAGGGTTATTTGAAGAATAATTCAAAATTATAAAATATTATTTTTATTTATTTAATTTTTTTTATTAAAATATATAAATAATAAATATTAATTTGTATTTTTAAAAATTAATGTATATATATATATTTTTTATTATTTATATAAGAAATTTCTATAATTGTGATTTTGATTTAACTTATGTATCTATAAAAGAAATTTTTCATTTCTTAAATACGGATATAGAATTACATTTTGATAAAATGAAAAGTCTTAATAAATTATCTTCATTGTAACTATTAATATTAATTATATAAATATTTATAATATATAATAATAATAATTATGATAAATAATTACAATAATAATAATAATAAAAATAATAATAATCATATTTTTTTATGTATTAACTAATTAATAAAATTTCTTTTCTTTTTTTTCTTTAAATATAATATTTGAAAATTTATAGAACTATAAGTTATGATAATACTGGTCATATTATTAATAAAAATATTTTTAAAGCTTTTAAAACTATTGAAAAATTGTAATAAAAGTTTTTTTTTATTTTTTCTTCTTATATATTTATAATAATATAATAATATATATAATTTAAATTAATATATCAAGTAACTATTAATAATTTCTAATAATTAAAATATTTACTAATGAAAACAAAAAATTCATAAAAACAAATAGAATTCTATATAATGTTAAGGTTTCTCAAGATAATATTGATGATATCAAATCATTAACTCATCTAAAAGAATTGTAATTTTTTTTATTTCTATTATTTCTTATATTATTATATTTTATAAAAATATATATATATATATATATATAAAATTTAATAATTAATTAACAATTTTATTACTCTTTTTTTTTTATTTTTTATTTTTTTTATTAATATATACTCACATTTTTATTAAAAAAATTATTGTTATAAAGATATATTAATAAATGCATTTTCGATAAAAAGATTAATTTTTATTCCTTAAAGAAGTTTAAAGAACTTGAAGTCTTGTAATATTTCTTTACTAATTATATATTATATATATTTTTATAGTCAAAAAAAAATAAATAAATTAATATATTAACTTAATGTTAACAATATTTATCTATCTATAATTATAAATAAATAGAGATATTAATTATAATTATATAAGTAATGAATATAATGAAGATACTATTAAGGAAATTAAATTTGAAGCTCCTAAAAGTTTAAAGAAATTGTAAATAGGAAAAAGAAAACAAAAAACAAAAAAAAAAAAAAAATTATTAATAAATATTATTTATATTATTATATTATTTTTATTATTATTAATGTTTCTTTTTTTCTTTTTTTTTTTTTTTTTTTTTTTTTTAACAATAATTTTAAATAATTTTTTTTTAAATATAATTATAAATTAAAAAAATTAAGATATCTTGATGGAATAAATCTTTCTCAAGAAAATGTGAAAAACATAACTGACATAACTAATCTTGAAGAAATGTAAGAAAAAGAAGAAGAAAAAAATAATAATAATAAAAATATAAAGAATAAAAAAATTATTAAAAATATTAATTAATTATTAATATTAAATAATATATATATATATATATATTATTATTATTATTATTATTATTAATGTTAAATTATTTTAGATATCTTGACTGTCACTATGATAATAGTACATCTTTTAATTCTTTAGTTAATCTTAAAAACCTTTCAGTTTTGTATATATTATAAAATATTTTATTATTTTTCATATATTAAAAATAAATATATATATATATAATGATATTTTAAAATTAATTTTTAAAATTTTAAATAATATTTATTAATTAAAACTATTTTATTTTAAATTATCAATAATAAAATTAAAAAAAAAAAAAAAAAAAATCAGTAATTACTACAATAATGAGGAAATAACAGAATATTCATTACCAAAAAATTTAAATAAATTGTTAGTAATATTTCTCTTATTATTTATATATATATATATATTTATATATATATTTTTTTTTAATAAAATTAAATAATGTAGTATTTTATACTTACTAATACATTATATTTATATATATTTTATTGATATTAAAAAATAGTATATTTAATGGAGGAAAATTATCTCAAAATAATATTGATGCTATTAGTAAATTAACCAATCTTCAAGAATTGTAAATTGACTTTTTATAGATATCATTTAAAAAAAAAAAAAAAAAAAAAAAAAAACAATTTTTATAATAAAAATATTAATATTAATGATAAACTTTTTATTATTATTATCATTATAATTATTATTTTCAAATTTTAGAACATTAAAAATGGTTATTAATATTAATGAATTAAATTTTGATTCATTAAAAAGTCTTAAAAAGCTTTCCAATTTGTAAATCATCTTATATTTATATTTATATATATATATATAATATATATATATTTTAATTATATTTTAATAATTATAATGTGTATAATTTTATAATATTAAAATTATTTTTTTATAGAAATATACAAGGGGATGATAGTGATGAAGACAAACTTGAAGCTATTCCAGAATTTGTTTATTCTTTAAATTCTTTAAAAAAACTGTAAATATAAATATAAATATAAATATAAATATAAATATATATCGTTTTCTATATTATTGATTAGAATTATATTGAAAAAAAAAAAAAAAAAAAAAAAAAAAAACATAAAATTTTATTAACTTTTATTTTAATTATGTTTTTTAATTATATTCATTATAAACAAAAAAAAAAAAAGTTCTTTACCATATAATAATATTAATATTATTTCTGATCAAATAAAAAATATTAAAAATCTTGAATATCTGTAAGTTAAAAGAAAAATATATACATAATTTATTATAAAACTAAATTATTTATTTTATTTATATTAAACTAATGTTTAATTTTATTATTATTATTGTTTTTTTTTTATATTTTATATTTATTTATTAAAAAAATTTTTTTTCTTAGTGATTTAAATAATAATAAAATTACTAATATTCCAAAAGTATTAGGAAATCATAAAAACATGGAATATCTGTAAGTAGTTAATAGAATTAGATTATTCATTTATTAATTTTTTAAAAAAAATATTAATTAATCTAAATTTAATTAATAATAATAAAATAATAATAATAATATATTTAATATTTTTATTTTAATTATAATAATAATAATATTATTATTATAATTACTAATTTTTTTATTATTATTTATTATTTTAATATTTTAATACTTTAATATACAAGTGATTTAAGTTATAATTCAATTTATGATGAACTTCCAGAATCCTTTAATAATTTAACCAAGCTTAAATATATGTAAGTATAAATATTAAAAATAATCATATTAATTAGTTATTATGGGTTAATATAATAAATATATATATATATAGATATAACATTAATTTACTTATTTTTCTTTTCTTTTAATAATATTTTCATTAAATTTAAAAAAAAAATTGTATGCTCATTATTTATTTTATATTAAAATAAAAAATATATATATATGTATATGTATAGTAATTTAGAAAATAATTTAGATATTAAAGGAAAAACTTTAACCAATAAAGATCTTGAATATTGTATTTACGATTATAATTATTCTCTTTGTAAAGCAAAAGATATAAATTGTTTAAAAAATAATTCATATAATTTTAAAGATTGCGATTCTTCTTCTTCTTTTTCTAATAAAAATAATAATGAAAATAAAAAAGCTACTGTTATTGATGAATGTAGTGAAATTTATAATTATTTCTTAAAGAAAGTTTCTAATGAAGATTTCTTTACAGTTAAAAATTGTATTTCAAATAATAAAGGAAAAGTAACCACATTGTAAGTTTTTTTATTATATTATGTTATATTATATTTTATTTTATATATTTAGAAATAAGATTAATAGTCAATAATAATAACAGTAATAATAATAATAATTATAATAATAATAATAATATAACTATATTATTTAGAGTAATAATGATAATAATTAAATAATATAATATATATATATTATATAAATAAATATTTATTTATAAATTATTTTTTTATATATTCCTATATTTTTAATATATTATATAGAGAAATAGAAGATACTGATTTATCAAAAAAGGATTATAAAAAATTATCAACTTATAATACTATTAAATCTTTGTAAGTATATATATTTTTATTCCTATTGTAATAAATATTAATATATATATATATTTTAAAAAATTATAATAACAATGATGATCTTAATATTATATATACATGTTTTTTATTTTTATAAATAATATTTATTTATAAATATTAGAAAACTTCAAGGATTAAATATAACTCAAACTATTCTTGATGATATAACTGGTTTAACTAATCTTGAAGAATTGTAATATACATACATATATATAATAATAATAATAATAATAATAATAATAATAATAATAATAATAATAATAATAATAATCTATAATAATATATATAATATTTATTATTTATTTATTTTTTATATAATTAATATTATTAATTATTAGAAATTTAGAAGGAAACTTTGTTGATGTAAAGTTTGATGGTTTAAAAAAGCTTAAGAATCTTTCAGTTTTGTAAGTATTTTTATATATATTTAAGATGTTTTTTTTTTTTAAAATAAATAAATAAATAAATAAAATAATAATAATAAAAATAAAAATTATAAAAAAATAAATTATAAATAATAATTAATTATTATAAATAATAATATATATAAATATATTATTATTTACTATTTATAATATTTATTTTTTTAAATAATGTATTCTATAGGAGTCTTTATAGTTATAATGAAAGTAATATTGATTTTAAGGTTCCAAAATCTTTAAAAAAATTGTAAGCAAATCCAATCATTCATAATATATAAAAAAGAAAAAGAAAAAAAATTTTTTTTTTTTTATTTTATTAATTTTTATTATTATTATAAATAATATATATATATAATATATAATATATATAATATATTTAGATATCTTTACAATATGATCATTACTCAAGATAATATAAAAGAAATTGCTTCATTAACTAATCTTAAAGAATTGTAATTATTATATATATAATATAATTAATAATAATGAAATTATCATTTTAAATAATAATAATTATATATTTATATTTTCAAAATTTCAAAAATTAATATATATACATCAATATATATAAAATTAGATCTTTTACTTCATGTAATACTGAAAATAATTTAAATATAAATTCCTTAAAGAAGCTTTTGAAGATTGAAAATTTGTAAGTTTATATATATATATATATATTTTAATTAATTTATTATTAAAGAATTATAATTTATTATGAAATATTAACGAAAATATTTTATTATTTTTTTATTATTTATATATATTATAAATGAATAAAAAAAAGGGAAATAAAAAATTCATTCCTATCTCAAAATATTGATTTCATTTATGCTTTTAAGAATTTAAAAAATTTGTTAGTATATAATATTTTTTTTTTTTTTTTTTTTCATTTTTATATAAAAAATTTGTAATAAATAACAAGAACTATTAATTAATTAAAATTTCAATATTATTATACTATATACATATAATATATATAAATTTTTTTTTTATGTAAATAATTTATATATTAAATTTTTAAAAAAAATTTTTTTTTTATAAATAGAATAATTAGTAATTATGAAAGTATGAGTATCTTTAATCAAATTAATAAATTTAAACAACTTGAATCACTGTAAGTTTGAATTTTTATTATTTATTTTTATTAATATAATAGGAATAATGAATGTATAAATATATATATATATATATTTATTTATTTATTTACATTATATATATCTTTTTTTTAAATTTTTATAATTAATTTAGTGTTTTAGAAAACTGTAATATTGATACTATTCCTGATTCATTACTTCAACTTAAAAATCTTAAAAAGCTGTATGTTAAAATATTAATTATATATATATATATATAAAAGAATTATTATTAATATTATCATTATTTATTATATATTATTATTTATTTATTTAAATTTATTTAAATTTATTTTTTTTATTTATGTTTAATAAATAATATATAGTAATTTGCATAATAATAAGATTTCCAATTTTGAAAAATTAATTAATCTTAAGAATCTTGAAGATATGTAAGTTATATTAATATATTAATAATAATGATAATAATTATTATAATCATAATATTTAATAATTCATCATTTCAATAACTAATATATATATATTTTTTGTATATTATTACATTTATATATTATTATATTTATATTTAATAGTGATTTAAGTTTAAATGATATTACTACAGTTCCAGAAAAAATTGATAATCTTGAAAAATTAAATAATATGTATGTCAATGAATGAATGAATAAAATATTATTTATTATAATGCTTTTATTCTTTAAATTAATTAATAATCCATATTAATTATATATTCTTTTTATATTTCAAAAAAAAAAAAAAAATTATTTTTTTATTTTATAAATATTGAAAAAAAAAATCTATCTATCTATATATATATTACATTGAAAAAAAAAAAACCCAGTAATTTAAGTTTCAATAATATTACCGATATTCCTAAACAATTAAATAATATTAAGAATTTTGAAAATTTGTAAGTAGTTTAATTTTAATTTTAATTATGTTTTTTTTTTAATATAAATAAACAAATAAATAAATAAATAGTTTTATATATCATTTATAACTAACTCATAAATAATTATTTATTATTAATATTTTTTTCTATCTAAATATTCTAAAAATAAAAAAAAAAAGACATTAAATTAAAAACGTTATAATAAATATTTTAAGGAAAATAAAATGAAATTGATATTTTTTTTTTCTCAATATAATACAGTATTTGAAAAAAAAAAAAAAAAAGTTTATCAAAATGACATCTTACAATCAAAAAAATTATATATATTTATTATTTGAAATATTATTTGATTTATATATAAATATATATGTATATAATACTAATAATAATTATCTATAGAATATTTATTAATATTTATATATATTATTATTTATATATAAAAAAATTTTTTTTTATTATATATCCATATTTTTTTTTTCTAATTATTTTTCTTTTTATTATTTTTATCTTTATCTTTACTTTTTTTTTTTTTTCTCAGTTCAAAAATATGGATACTTTTTTATTAAAAAGTTAATTTTATTTTTATATATATATTATATTATATATAATTAACTTATTTATTAATAAGAATTTTATACAAATATCATTTATTTATATTTTTTTATTTTTTATTTTCATTTTTACTTTTTTTATTTTAATTTTAAATATATTTATATATATATTTATTAAAAAAAGAAAAGTTATATTTATTTTATTTTATTTTATTTTATATTATTTATTTCTTTATTACTTTATTTTTTTATAAGATAAAATAAATATAAAATAAATATAAAATAAATATACCTATAAGTATAAAACATTTCTATAAATTATATATAATATTTTTTTATACAAATATCACTTAATTTTTTAATATTTAAAATTTTTTTCTTTATATATTATATCTCATTTGTTACATTTACCATGTATCATAATTTTTTTATTTCTTTAAAAAATAATTATCTCCATAGTGGAAAAAAAATTATTTTATTTAATTAATAATTTAATTAAATATTACTTTAATTAAGTTATTAATATATTAGTTTCTATTATAATATATATTTATTTAAAAATATATTTTATATCATTTATATATTAGTTTATATTATAATATATATTTCAAATATGTAATATCTATTATTAATATTAATGAAATAATTTTTATTTTTTTCTTATTTCTATTTACTTTATTATTATTATTATTATTAGTACTATTTTTTTTTAATATTATTACTAAGTTAAATAGTTACTTAGAATTATAATTCTACTATCTATTTAATATTAATATTAAAAATTATTTTAATACTTTTAATGGCTTCATTTAATTATTTTCATAATAATGAAGATTGATAATGGTGGCGAAACAGTTAACACTTGGAAATTTTTGTTATTGATAAGTGGGGTAAATATAAGGAGAAAAAAAAAAGTCATAAATGGAAACCATTAATAAGAAACTACATCTAATAATTACACAATTTTAAAATTTTAAATTTGTTTTTTGTTTTGTATATTGCGTACTGTAAAAAAAAAAAAAAAATTTTTTTATTTTTAATGTGTGGTTATAAAGAATTATTAATAATTACCAAATTTGTAAGTCTATCCTATAATAAATATAAAAATGTTCATAATTAATTTAATCCTTTTAAAGATATAAATAAATATAAATATATAAATATAAAGTTAAAAAAAAAGTAAATCATATTTTATTTTCTTTTTTATATTTTTAATCACAAAAAAAAAAAAAAGCAACTTTTTCATAAATTTTAAAATAAAAAATTAGAAACAAAAAATATATATATATACAAATATATATAAAAATAGTTTATGTGGGTTTTTTCTATTACATATACATTATATATTTTATTAAAATTTACATATTATTGTATATATATATATTATCATTATATTTTTTTTTTTTAAATAATTAACAAAAAACTATAATATTCTATAATAGTTAATTGTTTATGTTAATTGAGAAGTTAAAAATAAAGCTTAAAAATAATGCCTATTAAACTTTTTTATTTAAAAAAAGCTAAAGATAAAACCATTTATCCTTCAAAATAATTCAAT
>MCFG01000044.1:122500-125000 GCA_002104895.1 Anaeromyces robustus | reverse complement strand
AAATATATAAAAATTTATTAATATTAAAAAGCTTTAGTTTTAAATTATATTTAATTTATTCTTAACTAAAACTTTTTGAAGTTATTTAATAGTTGGCAAATAATTATTATTATATAATATATAGTTTTCTTTATATATAGTTAAAAAAAAAATAGTTAATATAGATATATATATTTAAGAAACAATAGATTATATTTAATATAAAAATACTGAAAAAAAAAAAAAAACTAAAACTAAAATATAGATATATATAAAAAAAAAACAAAAAAAAAAAAAAAAACAAAATAAAAAATTATATGTTATTTGATATTTAATTTAAATTTTAGAGTATATATTCAAAATGTGGTCAATATTTAATACAACATCGGTTTCCAAAGAAGAATTTGGAACTGCTATGTCTTCAGAAAGTAGTTTTGTAGATATAAAAACAATGGAATTAGTTTATAAAATAATATTTTATATATATTCTTTTGTTGGTATAACATCATTATTAACTTTCTTCCATATGAGAAAAAATTATGTTATTAAACAAATGAACTTTCATTTAACCTTTTTAAATGGTTTATTTGCTTTTATCAGTGGAATAGTAACTATTTCTGTACAATTTACAAATCTACCATGTCCTGTAAGTTTATTTACTTCCAATGTTATCAACCCATTTTACAATTCTATATTTCTTAGTAGAAGTTTAAGATTGGTTTTATTATATCAATATAACATATACAAAGTAAATACATTGGAACTTCGAAAAAAAATTTATAATGGAAAATATAAGACAACAGAAGTTGAACCTAATAAATATCTCCCTCATAAATATAAAGTCATTAATAGAATTATTTATGGAGTTATTACTGTTAGTACACTTTCAGGATTAATTTATACTATAGTCATGCTTATAATGTATAGTGATAGATGTCCACTTTCAACAAATCAAAGTGCCTTACAACAAATTAAAACTAATGGTAAAGAAACTCAAATATTATTTAATTTTGCACAAATCTTTGGTTTGATTTTTGCTTTTGTTTTGATTATTATGATTTATTTCATTTCAAAAGTAGAAGATAATAATAAATACGGGGTAAAATTTGAATGTTGGACTACATCTATTTTAATTATTACCATCACTTCATTTAATTTATATTTAAATAATAGTGTTAATAAATCAAAAGAATTAATTCATAGTAATGGTAATGCAAAACTTACCTCAAGATCATTATTAACTATCTATGACTATACTAAAGGAGGAAGGGCTTTATTTTCAATTATTTCAACCTATATGATTTTTGCATGTATCATATTACCATGTATCAGATGTTGGAATAATAGAAAACATAATGAAAATATTGATACTGGTCTCTATAGAAAACAAAATTACTTTTACAAATTATTAAATTATCCTCCAGTTTTAGAAAAATTAGAAAAAATAGCTATTAAAGATTTCTCTGTAGAAAATATTTTATTTTGGAAAAATTATCAAAATTTACATAGAAAGGTTTTTGTCTATTTTAGTTCATTTATAGACAGTAATGAAAGAGAAAGAAATGTTGATTTTGATAATTATTATCAAAATTATATGAAACATTTCTCTATTTCTGAAATGGAAGATTTTCCTTATTATCCAAATACAAAAATTCCAAAAGAACTTTTACCTTATTTTGTGAATTTTTATTACAATTTTATTGATGTTTCATCACCAGCTGCTGTAAACATTACAGATAAAGAAATTAAACAAATTTTATTAAACTTTAATAGTGTAAAAACTATTAGTGTTTTTGATGAAGCAAAGAATGAAGTTGTAGAAATGATGTATAATTCTATATATCCAATACTTTTAAAAAATAATAAAGATTTAAGTCATTATGTCAATCCAGTTTAAAATTAAATCACTAAAAAAAGTCAATGAACAAAAAAAAAAAAAACTATTGGGGGAGGGGAAAAAAAAACATAAATATTGTCTCACTGATATATAATATTTAAAAAAAAAAAAAGAAGAAATATTAATTTATAAATTTTTTTTTATTTATTTATTTTTGAATAAATACTGCTAAAATATTAAACGTACATGTAAAAAATTTAATTTAAAAATAATATTTTTTTTCTACCTATGAAAAAGAAAAAAATAATAAAAAAAATAAAAAATAAAAAATAAAAAATAAAATGACAAAAAAAAAAAAAAAATTAAATATCAAATATCAAATACGAAAAAACGAAATAACATAAGAAAAAAAAATTAAAAAAAAAAAAATGTCGAAAATGTAAATAACCAATAAAATAAAATAAATTAAAAAATTAAAAATAAAAATTAAAAATAAAAAGTAAAAATAAAAAGTAAAAATAAAAATAACAGAAAAAAAGAAATAAGAAATAAAAAAATATAAAATGAAATAACAAAAAATAAAAATAGAAAAAAAATAGAAAAAATAGAAATAATAGAAAAACTAGAAAAATCAAAAAAAAGAAATAAAGAAAAATAGAAAAATAAAAAAATAAATAAAACTAA
>MCFG01000044.1:57500-120000 GCA_002104895.1 Anaeromyces robustus | reverse complement strand
TTTAAAAAGTCCATAAAAATTTTTCGTTATATCATAAAAAGTAACACTTTCTTTATTTGAAAAAGTCTTAGTTAACGATATTGGTTTTAATTTTTTATAAATATGACATGGTATAGATTGACACATCGTAGTGGTAGTGGTAGGTGAAGAAGATTCTTTTTCTTCTTCTTCAATAGAATTATAATTAAAGGCTGGGGATATATTATAATTAATACTTCGATCTATTTGTGCTTTTTCAGATGTTAATAAAACTATTATTTGAGTAATATCATCATATAATTGAGAAAAATTTTTATGATTATTTCCAATTAATACATAACCAGAATAGGTTGAATATCCATTTGGAAGAACTGTTACTCCAAATTGATCATTTTCTTTAAATATATTTTCTGTGGTTAAATTTATATTTTGTAAAATAGAGTTAATAGTATTATTATTTTTAGGAGAATTTAATGCGGAGGATAAAGTAAAATCATTGGAGGATATATATATTCTTTTTACAATATTAATAAATGAAGAATAATTTCCTTTAAAAAAGATAGATTCTCCATTTAAAAAATTTTCAAGTGCTTGCGATTCATTATAGGATAAACTATTTGGATTAATAATATGACTATTTAATATATATTTCATGGATCTAAAAATATGTCCTTCACTTGCTTCTTTTTTTATATTATCTTCATAAAAAATTTCATAGCCAAGTCCACATTTATTATAATCATAATATTTTATTTTATTAGATTTAGAATTCATTTTACTTTGTAATTGACCCGTAGCACATTCATTATAACTTTCATTATTTTTTATATGAAAATATTCTAATAAAAAACTCATAAAACTATCCGGGGAGTCTAATCCCATATTTATTCCATATTTAGTATTATCTATTTTCTGTTGATATTCAAGAATAATTCTTTCAATATCCGACCAATTTTCAAGTATATTGAAATCTACTACACCTACTTGATTTAAAAGTTTTTTATTATAGAATAATAAATCATAAGAAGCACTAAAAGGATAGGCATAATAATTATTATTTAATTGACCATCTTCATATATTCTATAATTAATATATCCTGAATTTTTACTTTTTTCATCATCATATTTTAAATATTTATTAAGAGGTAGTGTATAGGTATAAAAATAATTTTCCTCAAAATCTTTTGTTAATATTTGTATTCTGTTATCATCGGTAGCGGATACATCTATTTCATTATAATTCTTTAAAAAATCAATTTCACCATCATGATAATAAGAATAATCATCAAATAAACTATTTTCATCAATTAAAAAGCAATGATATTTTGATTGTTTAATTTCATTTTTAACTTCTTTAATATAATCTTCATAATTAGTTGTATTTGAAACAGTTATTATTAAATTAACATCAGGCTTAATTCCAAATTCCTTTTTATTATTTTCAAAATAGGATTCTATTATATTTTTTGTTGAAATTTCACTTTCTCTAAAAATATCATAAAAATAACCATTTATTATGGTAGTATAGGTAAATGATATTATATTTATAATCAAAATGAACAATTTAAGAAATTGTCTCATTATAAACATTTTTATTATACATTAATTGTTCACTTTTAATGTATATATATTTTTTTTGGGTTTTTTTTTTTTTTTTGTATTTATATATATAATTTTCAAAACAGAAAAAAAAAAAAATATATATATATATATATATATTATGAAAAATTTTTAAATATTTTCTTTAATCTTTTTTTTTTATTTAAATATTATATATTATTATTTAATATAATGTTATAATAATATATGGTCATATATATTAATAATTAAATTTAATATTAAAATAAATAAATAAATAAAAAGAAATTCTTAGAATCTTAGAATTTTATTAGTATGAAATCATTAATTATTTTTTATAATTTATTAATTAATTAATAATTTTGAAAAATAACCAAATAATCAACGTATAAATAAATGAATAAATAAATATGTAAATTAATAAATAAATAAATAAATAAATAAATAAATATATGTAAATAAATAAATATATGTAAATAAATAAATAAATAAATAAATAAATAAATAAATAAATAAATAAATAAATAAATAAATAAATAAATAAATAAATAAATAAATAAATAAATAAATAAATAAATAAATAAATAAATAAATAAATAAATAAATAAATAAATAATATGTAAATAAATAAATAAATAAATCAATAATGATAATAAATCATTTAATATTAAATATATTTTTTAATATTTAATAATAAAAAAATTTTATAATAATAAGAATTTAATAGAAAAAAAAAAAAAAAAAAAAGAAAAGAAAATATTCTATTCTCTTTTATTTTATTTTTATTTTTATTTATTTATTAAAGTTTTTTTTTTTTATTATATAAATATAATTATTTATTTTTATTTTACTTTTATTTTTTATTTTTATTTTACTTTTATTTTTATTTTTATTTTACTTTTATTTTTTATTTTTATTTTACTTTTATTTTTTATTTTTATTTTACTTTTATTTTTATTTTTATTTTACTTTTATTTTTTATTTTTATTTTTATTTTTATTAGTAATCGTACTTTATTGTACTTTACTATTTATCATATTTTATATTTTATTTTATTCTATTTTATTTTATTTTTATTAATTTATATTTTATTTTATTTTATTTTATTTTATTAATTTATATTTTATTTTTATTTTTATTTTATATTTTATTTTATTATTTTATATTTTATATTTTATTTTATATTTTATTTTTTATGATTTTTATTTTGTTAAATAATATTAAATTTAAGAAATATATTTATTAATGGTTTTTTTTACAAATATGAAAAAATTTTAGGAAAAAAAAAATAATAGAATATTTATATATATAATATAATATATAATATTTTAAATATTTTAAATATTTATGAAATATATCTGAAATAATATGATGTTTATAATTCTTTTATAATAAAATAAATGAAATTATTTTATCCTATATAGTATAATATTTATTATTTTTATGATTATTATTATTATTATTATTATTTTTAAAAAATTTTATTTTTATTATGTTTATAGTTTATTTGTTTATTTATTTATTATTAATTTATTACTATTATTATTTATTTATTATTATTTTTTTTAATGAATAATCAATAGTAACGACGCACTCAATTTGACCGTGCCTGCGGGCCAATTTTTTTTTTTTATTTTTTTTTTTTTAAAATCTTTTTATCATTTCTTTATAATTTTTTTTTCCATAGGTAACTTCTAGAATTTTTGGTAACACTATTAAGGTTAAATTACTTATTCCAATAATTAATAATATATTATTAGTTATTAATAGAATAATGTCTTGTTCAAAATTGTTGACAAAAAATCCCACCATTAATCCAATATATGTAATTAATACTGAATATAAAAATAATTTATATTCATGACAATAATTTGGATTTTTTCTTAGAGTATATGCCATATATAAGTCGACTAAAATCTATAATTTTTTAATATTATATAAAAAAAATATATAATATATAAAATAGATTAATATATATATATATATATTATTATTATTATTATTATTATTACTTATTACTACTATTATTATTATTGTTATTATTAATTACTACTTTTTACTTATTACTACTACTATTACTATTACTACTACTACTACTATTACTACTATTACTATTATTATTATTATTATTATTTTATTATTAAAATTCTTATTTATATATTAATTATAAAAATAAATAAAAAAAAAAAAAAAACTTACTGGTATATTCAACAAAATGAGTGTTATTAATGAAAAACAACTTTCATATTGACTATAATACAATGGTAATCTCTCAAATTTACTATTATATTTATTATAATAAATAAAAGCCATATATTTTCTTGGAGATATTATATCCCATAATATATTTATAAATATCGTTAGGATAATATAAATGAATATAATAATTATTACTAATAATTTTGGAATAGATATACCACAAATTATTAATTTATCTTGATTACTTTTAAAATTAATATCCAATAATTTATAGAGGTAAGCAATAAAACTTAATTTTAATAAGAGTAATAAATAATGTTCAATAATACATTCCCAATTATTTAATGGTAATATAATATTTATAAAAATAAGTATAAAGTAATAGGACATTCCAATGGTATAAATAATCGTAGTTATAGGATAGGATTCTTTAATAATTAAATTTTTTCTATGTTTAAAAATTAAATAAATTAAAGTTAAACTATAGGAAATTCCAATAATACCAAAAATAAGAGAAAGTATACCAATATTGGAATTCCATTTAAAATAATGAATAGTTAAAAGTACTTTCATTTTATTAAGAAATACATTTTGTAATAATATATCATCTCCTTCATAATAATATTTTCTAAAGAATCCATCAAAATTTTTTAATATATTGTTATTAGTAGCACTTTCTTTATTTGAAAAAGTTTTAGTTAAGGATATTGGTTTTAATTTTTTATAAATATGACATGGTATAGATTGACACATAGTAGTGGTAGTGATAGGTGAAGAAGATTCTTTTTCTTCTTTTTCAATAGAATTATAATTAAAGGCTGGAGATATATTATAATTAATACTTCGATCCATTTGTGCTTTTTCAGATGTTAATAAAGCTATTATTTGAGTGATATCATAATATAATTGAGTAAAATTTATATGATTATTTCCAATTAATACATAACCAGAATAGGTTGAATATCCATTTGGAGGAATTGTTACTCCAAATTGATCATTTTCTTTAAATATATTTTCTGTGGTTAAATTTATATTTTGTAAAATAGAGTTAATAGTATTATTATTTTTAGGAGAATTTAATGCGGAGGATAAAGTAAAATCATTTGAGGATAAATATATTCTTTTTACAATATCAATAAATGAAGAATAATTTCCTTTAAAAAAGATAGATTCTCCATTTAAAAAATTTTCAAGAGCTTGTGATTCATTATAGGATAAACTATTTGGATTAATAATATGATCATTTAATATTTGTTTAATCGATCTAAATATATGTTCTTTATTTCCTTCTTTTTTTATATTATCTTCATAAAAAATATCATAGCCAAGTCCACATTTATTATAATCATAATATTTTATTTTATTAGATTTAGAATTAATTTTACTTTGTAAATAACCAGTAGCACACTCATTATAATTTTCATTATTTATAATATGAAAATATTCTAATAAGAAACTCATAAAATTTCTAGGTGAATCTAATCCCATATTTATTCCATATTTAGTATTATCCATTTTCTGTTGATATTCAAGAATAATTCTTTCAATATCCGACCAATTTTCGAGATTATTGAAATCTACTCCTATTTGTTTTAAAAGTTTTTTATTATAGAATAATAAATCATACGAAGCACTAAAAGGATAAGCATAATAATTATTATTTAATTGACAATCTTCATATATTCTATAGTTAAGATATCCTGAATTGTGATTTTTTTCATCATCATATTTTAAATATTTATTAAGAGGTATAGTATATGTATAAAAATCATTTTTAGTTATACTGTTTATTTTGATTTCTATTTTCTTATTTTCTAAAGCAGATACTTCTTTTTCATCAAAATTATTAATTAAATCAATGTCACCATCATGATAATAAGAATAATCACCAAATAAATTAATATCATCAATTAAAAAGAAATGATAATTTGATTGTTTAATTTCATTTTTAACTTCTTTAATATAATCTTCATAATTAGTTGAATTTGAAACAGTTACTATTAAATTAATATCTGGCTTAATTCCAAATTCCTTTTTATTATTTTCAAAATAGGATTCTATTATATTTTTAGTTGAAATTTCACTTTCTCTAAAAATATCATAGAAATAACCATTTATTATTGTAGCATATGTAAATGTTAAATTTATAAATATAATCAACAATTTAATCAAATGATTTATTAAAATCATTTCATTATATTTATTAATTAATTTTAAATTTAAATTTTAATTTTATTATATTTTCTTTTTTATTTTATTTACTTTTTAGCAATTTTCTTTTTTTTTAGAAAAATATAATTTATAATTTTTTTTATATTTCCATACTTACAATTAATATATATCGAATATTCTATTAAATTTTGTACAAAGAATAATTTATTAAAATAGTATATACATTATATACATTTTATTGTATATTATTATATATTATTTTGTAATATATATTAAATTACATATTATATTAAATAACATATAAAAAATAAATAAATAAATTTGTGTCTAATTAATTTAATGTTGTAATAATTAAAATAATTAATGTTTTGTTAATATTAATTATTATAATTTTTTGGATAAATAATATACATATTTTTTAATTATAATTATAATAATAATAACAAAAAAAAAAAAAAAAAAAAAAAAAACTTGTACAGTTTCTGTATAAATTTTTTAATGCCAATATTTATTTCCATATTTTATGATTATCAAATTTTCTTTTGTTTTTCAAAAAATAATATTATCAATATTAGGATCAATTTTCAAGTTTATTGAAATTAGTTCCCATCTGGTTGAAATACTTTTTTATTTAAGAATAATTAATTAAATAAAACACTAAAATAAAATAATTTTAAAAATTAAAAACGTAAAATTCCATAATACCTTTTTTTAAATTTATTATTATTTCTTAATAAAATTATATATATGAATTATCATTTTTATATTTAAAATTTTTTAAAATATATATTTATTTTTTTAATTATTTAAAATTTTTTAAAATATATATTTATTTTTTTAATTATTTAAACTTGAATAAAATAAAAATAAAAAAAAAAAATACAAAAAAAAAAATATTGATTTTTATATATTTAATAAAATATTTTATTAGGTAAAGTTTTTTATTAATAATACTTTAAATGCTAACATAATATAAAGCATTTTATAAAGAAATAAATATATTTACATATATGTATTATTTATTTATTTATTTATTTTCTATTTATTTTTCTATTTATTATATATTTTCTATTATCTATATTTTATATTTTTAATATTTTAATTTTGTGTTATTTATATATATAAGTATATATATCTATATATATTTATATATAGTTTTCTATTTTTTATTTTATGTTATATATATTTATGTATAATTTTCTATTAAAAAATTTTTTATCAGTTCTATAAAGTTTTTTATTAAAAAAAATATATCAATTCTATAAAGTTTTCTATTAAAAAAAAAAAAAAAAAAAAAAAAAACCTATCAGCTCTATCAAGTTTTTTTTTTTTTTTTTTTAATTTATTTATTTATTTATTTATTTATTTATTTTTTTTTTATTATCAATTTTTTATAATCAATTTTTTGATTTATTTGTATAAATAACTTCTAAAATTTTTGGTAATACTGTTAATGTTGAAATGCTTATTGCACTAATGAAATTTACACTATTAAATATTAATTTTCTTGCTTCTTGATCATATTTTAATGAATAAAGCTTTATAATATTTCCAATAATAATAATAAATATTAAATAATAAAAGTTTTTATATTCATTATAATAATGTTTAACAGTTTTTATATTATGTAATAACAAAATATTGATGACCATCTATATATACATACATATATAAAAATATAATATATTAAAAAGTTAGAATAAAAATAAAAAAAAAAAAAAAATTAAGAATTTATAAAATATTATATAAAATAATATTTATATATATATTTGTTAATTAAATAATATATATATATATATATATATATATTTAGTATTTGTTATAATTTTATAAATATGTATATTATAAATTAATAATAATAGTATTAATAATAATAATAATATATTTATATATAATTTAAATCACTTACTATAACAATTAAGGTTAAATCTTCTAAAAAATAAAAAATACTACTATTTTTACTCACAACTTGAGCTAATCTTTCAAATTTACTGGTAGATTTATTATAATAAAATGTAGCAATATATTTATCTCTAGATACTATATCCCATAATATATTTATAAATAATTGAATGAGAAAAATAGTGAGAATAATGATTAATATAGGAATTTTTAAAAGATTTATACCACAAATTATTAATTCATTTTTATTAATTTTTATATTTATTTTCCATAATTTATAAAGATAAGCACAAAAAGTTATTGTTAATGAAAAATAACGGTAATAATGTTTGAACACAGAAACCCATTGTGATATTGGTCTTACAATATTAATTATAGGATTAATAACAAAAAATGAAAATCCAAAAATATAAATAATAGTTGCCAGAGGATATGATTCTTTAAGAATTATATTTTCTCTATATTTGAAAATTAAATAAATTAAAATTATACAATATAAAAATGCAAGAAGACCAAAAACAATTGAAAATATACCAGCAAAACTATCCCATTTAATATAATGAATTTTTAAAAGAACCTTTATCTTATCAAGAAATACATTTTGTAATAGTATATCATCACCTTCATAATAATATTTTTTAAAAAATTCGTAA
The DNA here is from genome assembly GCA_002104895.1 of Anaeromyces robustus. NCBI lineage: Eukaryota > Fungi > Neocallimastigomycota > Neocallimastigomycetes > Neocallimastigales > Neocallimastigaceae > Anaeromyces > Anaeromyces robustus. The sequence continues at coordinate 111,517 of MCFG01000044.1, read as the reverse complement.
AAATTATTAAATATATTATCATTATTGGCAGTTTCTTTATTTAAAAAGGATTTAGTTAATGATATTGGTTTTATTTTTTTATAAATATTACATGGTATAGATTGACACATAGTAGTGATAGGTGATGAAGATTCTTCTTCTTCAATAGAATTATAATTAAAGGCTGGAGATATATTATAATTAATGCTTCGATCCATTTGTGCTTTTTCAGATGTTAATAAAGCTATTATTTGAGTAATATCATAATATAATTGGGTAAAATTTATATGATTATTTCCAATTAATGCATAACCAGAATAGGTTGAATATCCATTTGGAAGAACTGTTACTCCAAATTGATCATTTTCTTTAAATATATTTTCCGTGGTTAAATTTATATTTTGTAAAATAGAATTTATGGTATCATTTTTAAGAGAATTTGATGAGGAGGATAAAGTAGAATCATTTGAGGATAAATATATTCTTTTTACAATATCAATAAATGAAGAATAATTTCCTTTAAAAAAGATAGATTCTCCATTTAAAAAATTTTCAAATGCTTGCGATTCATTATAGGATAAACTATTTGGATTAATAATATGATTATTTAATATTTGTTTAATCGATCTAAATATATGTTCTTTATTTCCTTCTTTTTTTATATTATCTTCATAAAAAATATCATAGCCAAGTCCACATTTATTATAATCATAATATATTATTTTATTAGATTTAGAATTCTTACTTTGTAAATAACCAGTAGCACATTCATTATAACTTTCATTATTTATAATATGAAAATATTCTAATAAAAAACTCATAAAATTTCTAGGTGAATCTAACCCTAAATTTATTCCATATTTAGTATTATCTTTTTTTTGTTGATATTCAAGAATTATTCTTTCAATATCCGACCAATTTTCAAGTTTATTGAAATCTGCCTCTAATTTTTTAAAATACTTTTTATTATAGAATAATAAATCATACGAAGCACTAAAAGGATAAGCATAATAATTATTATTTAATTGACAGTCTTCATATATTCTATAGTTAAGGTATCCTGAATTGTGATTTTTTTCATCATCATATTTTAAATATTTATTAAGAGGTATAGTATATGAATAAAAATCTTTGACATCGAGTTCTTTTGTTGGTATTACTATTCTTCCTTTTTCTGGTGAGAGTTTTGTTTCATCAAAATTATTAATTAAATCAATTTTACCATCATGATAATAAGAATAATCACCGAATAAAGAATTATAATCAATTAAAAAGAAATGATATTTTGATTGTTTAATTTCTTTTTTTACTTCATCAATATAATCTTCATAATTCGTACTATTTGAAACAGTTACTATTAAATTAATATCTGGATTGATTCCAAATTCTTTTTTATTATTTTCAAAATAAGATTCTATAACATTTTTTGTTGATATTTCGTTTTTTGGAAAAATATTATAAAAATAACCATGTATTGTTGTTGAATAAATTAATTTTATATTAATAATAAAGATAAATAAATTTATAAAACATTGCTTTATTACATACATTTTAAAATAAATTATTTTAATTTCATATTTGCATTTATTATTATTATTATTATTATTATTATTATTATTATTATTATTATTATTAATTTTTATTTTTATTTTAACTTTTTCTTTTTTATTTTTTTTTTTTTTTTCTATTTATATTTTTTATTTTTTATTTTTTTTGGATAAATTATATATGCTGATCACATGATTTGTTTCAAATATGTTAAAAGTAAATAAATCTTTTAATAATTTTAAACCATTTAATATTATTTAATACAAAACAAATTGTGGTACACATTCATTACTTGGAATTTTTTTTATATAAATAAATAATCAAATTTTATTTTAAATATATATGAAAAAGATTTATTTCAGTGATAAAAATATGATTTGTAAAATAATTATGTTAAAAAAAAAAGAAACTATTATTAATTTTTTTTTTATCGATGATACATCAAGATAATATTTAAAGTATGGTCTAATAAATCATTACATATGTAACGATTATTTTCCACAAAATTACATACACATATCAATGTTGAAATTAAAATGAAACCTATTTTCTATAAGATTTTCATTAAAATTGAAAGAATATTAATAACTATTTCACTATCAGATGAAGATTATACATACACGCCTTAATGTAATTCTTCGTATTACTTTTTAATGCTACGATTTTTAATTTTATAAAGAGCATATACATGATAGTCATGGTTTGACGTTCCTATATTATAAAAAAATATATATATTAAAGAGAGATTAGACTTCCTCTTCAAATACAGTCTTTGAAGAGGAGTGATTCCCCTAAAATTAATAACAATATTTTTCTCAATTTTTCTATTCTATAATTATAAAATGTAAAACCTTTTTAATCTTAATTGAGTATAATAAATAAATAAACAAATAAATAAAATAAACTAAATGTTAAAAGTCATTTAGTTTTAATAATTATATCAACTTTATTAATATATTTTATCATCTGTATTAATTAAATTATTTTGTATATTTGTAAATTATTTAAAGAGTTATAAATATTTTTATAAACATATCCATTACAAATATTTAAATTATAATAAATTACATGATTTTATATTAACATAGTGAAGTATGACTGATGTACCTTAATGTGTATAATTTATAATAAGTATAATTATATTTAATATAAAATAAAAAAAAAGTTTTTTTTTTTATACTATAAAACAAAAACAACAACAAAAAATAACAAAAAACAAAAAACAAAAAACAAAATATTTTAGAGTTTAATTGATAAAGTTTTATTATATAAATATAGATTAAATTTAATACAGTATATTTTAATACATTTAACACATATTTTACATATTCTAATAAAATCTAAATAATTATAGTAATAATAATAAAAAAGTATTATTCATCTTTTATTTATTTTTATTTTATTTTTTTTTTACTTTAGTTTTAATTTTAATTATTTCTATACATATATATATATAAATGTTAATTTTTAATTAAATAATTATTATTGTTTTTTTTAAACAAATTTCAAATACATATTTTTTTTTTTACAATTTTACAATATATTTAATTAAATTATTTTAGTTTTAGTTGTTAATCCCCAAATGAAAATGAAATAAAAAATATTTAAGTTTTTTTTTATTTTTATTTTTATTTTTAATTATATAAAAATTTTTTTAAAAAAAGTAAAAAAGTCTATTAAAATGATTTTTTTTTTTTTTTTTTTTGTTTTTTAATATATACAAGCATTGAATTTTTTAATATTTATTATAATTTATTTTTTTTTTTTTGCAATTAAAAATAATTATTAAAGAAAATTCTTTTAATTAATTTATTGGATAAAAAATAATATATAAAATTTTTATGATTAAAAAAAATTATATTTAACCAATTTTTTTTTTTTTTTATATATTAAACCAAAAAAAATTTTTTTAAAAAAAAAGAAAATTTCAAAAGTAAAATATATATATATATATATATAAAATTGAAAAACTTGAATTAGGTTTAACAAAAAACATTTTCGTTGGAAACATATCTGTTCGGAAAATACTGTATATTGTAATAACATTTATTTAATATTTATATATATATATATATATACAGTTCAACAAATGTGTTATTAGCTATTACAATCGTAGAAAATGTATAAACATTAATATTTTAATTTTTAAAATTAATAGAATTATAATATAGAAAATACAAGTTATACAAATATTAAAAAATACAAGTTATACAAATATTTTATATAAATCTGTTAAATATAAAATAAATTAGTTATCATTAAATTTATTTATTTATTTATTTATTTGTTTATTTATGATTATTTATAATAAATAATTATTATTAATGTTTTTATTATTTTATTGATATTAATATTTTTATATAAATTTTAAAATTCATTATTTACATATATATAATATATAAAAGAGTAAAGGATATTATTATATAATAAACAATGGTAAAATTAAATTTGCAAATACATGAACTCTCGATATTACCATCAGCATCATCATTATCATCAACATCAACATCATAATTATATTTTTTTTTAATATTTATAATGTCCGTATTGATTTCTTCAATATCGGTATTGCTGCATTCTTTATAATTAGTCTTTGTATTTAATTTAAAATTATTTTTACAAGTACCACTTTGATAACATAAAATATTTGTATTAATGAAATTACAATTATCAATATTTACGTTTTCTGAATTTTTAAACTTTATAATTTTTAGAGATAATTGTGGGTTGTATGATATATCACTATTAAATATTAAATAACATTTAGTATATATATATTGCATATAATATGTATATATGTGTAAATAATTATTATAAATATGATTATTTAAAATTCATACAAATTGGATAAATTTGACAATAAAAATATACTATTTGGAATATTATTTACATTCGTATTAGCCAAGGATCTGTAATATAATATGTAAATATTAATATTAATATATTTAATTAAATAATAATAATAATAATAATAATAATAATAATAATAATAATATATATATATATATGTATATATATCATGTATCATATATATATATTTATATTATATTTTTATAAGTTTTAAAAATAAACATTCATATATATAAATATAAATATAAATATAAATATAAATATAAATATAAATATTACAGTTCTTTTAAATTATCTAAATAAAAAATATTTGATGGAACGCTGGTTATTTTGTAATTATAATTAAGATACCTAATTAATTATTTATATATACAAGAATACATTAATGTAAAATAATTTTTATGTGTTATTATTACCTTAAATATATTTTATTAGATAAATTTAGTTACAAATATTCTAGAGTTTTTATATTGACTATATTTTCTAAGAAACAATTATCAAATTTATTATTTGAAGCTGACCTAAATTTAAGCATATTTATAATACAAAATTTATATATACAAAATATTATGTTTTTTATTATTATTATTATTATTACTATTATTATTATTATTATTACTATTACTATTATTATTATTATTATTATTATTATTATTATTAATTTTAAATAATGAATATAAAATATATTTTATAATTACAAATAGACAAGTTTCATATTCTTAATTGGTGTGTATGATGAAAAATAATTATTGTCAATATCTCTAATAATAATAATTAATAATAAATAACAATAATAATAATAATAATAATAATAATAATAATAATAATAATAATAATAATAATAATAATAATAATAATAATAATAACAATAAAATATATATAAATAATATATATATTTTAATATATTAATTATGTTTTATTCATTATTAATAATTAATTAAAGATTTATTATTTTTTATTTGTTAAATATATTTTTTATACAGTTCAATTAAATTTTTTGGGATTATTAAATTTCCTTCAAGCTTATTATTCCAAAGAGCTCTACATTTATAAAGATAAAAAAAATGAGTAATACTTTATTAAATTTATTAATATTTTATTAATTATTTTTATTATTTACAATGTAAGAAGGTTTTCAAAATTTAATAATTCATTTGTTAAATAACCAGTTATTTCGTTATCATTTAAATATCTGAAAAATATTTAATAAAATATAATTATAATTAATTATATAATAATAATAATAATAATAATAATAATAATAATAATAATAATAATAATAATAATAATAATAATAATAATAATAATAATAATAATAATAATAATAATAATAATAATAATAATAATAATAATAATAATAATAATAATAATAATAATAATAATAATAATAATAATAATAATAATAATCATAGATTATATTGGAAAAAAATTAATTATTATTTAATAATATATTATATATATATTTGTTCTTACAATTTTATTAATTTTGTTAAGCTTTTTAGCTTATGCGGAAAACTTGTAAATTTATTATTACCAAATTTCCTATATTTATATTCAATTTATATATTAATTCATTTAAAAAATTATAACTTTTATATATTTATATTAATTTTATTTTTACAAGATTTTTATATTAGTTAAAGATATCAATTGATTAACTATATCTTCATTAAAATTATTATTGTCAGCTTCACTAGTTAATATTTATAATTAATAGTTTATGTATAAAAAAATTAGAAACAAAATATATATATATGTAATATATATATTAAATAAAAAAATTTTTATAACATATAATATTTATAAATTAAGAAAAAGACATTCAATATATATTTACAAATATTCTAATTCATTATTAGATCGTACTTCAATTGAGTCAAATTTATTTTTGGTTGTAATTCTAAATTTAATAAATTGTTAATAATGGAAATAAAGTTTTATTATCATTTATTTATAAATATTATATTATTTAAAATACTAACAAAGTAGTTAGAGACGACGGTATGTATAACATTCCTTCCATATTGTTATTAGTCAAATCCCTTTAATTTTTAAAAAGTATATTAAATATATTTTAATTGAAACTTTTATATATATTATAAATTATGAAAAAAAATAAAATATTTCATATTATATATTATATATTATTTTAATTACAGATATTCTAAATTTTCCATATTTAACACATCTGCTATTAATTCGCCTTCAATATTATTATTATTTAACTTTCTAGATATTTTATTTTATATCATCAAAATATTTTTAATTATTATCATTTAAAAATAGAATATAATATATTTATTGTTTATATATATAATTATAATACAATGTTTTTAAAGAATTAAGAGTTTTAAATTGATATGGGAAATTGATAATATGATTATTATTTAATTCTCTGTATATAATGTATTAGCATTATTAATTAAAATTATAATTTATAATTAATAAAGAGTAATTAGTAATATTTCATAATAAATTAATAATAAATAATAATAATAATAATAATAATAGTAATTTATATATAAATAAAATGATTCAATAACAATTGATAATATTAAATAGTAACTTATAATAATAAAATAATAAGTAAATAATAAGTAATATTTAATAATTAATAATATTTTATTCTTATTCTTATTATTGTTATTATTGTTATTATTATTATTATTATTATTATTATTATTATTATTATTATTGTAGGTAATTACAAAGTATATATATTATTATTATATGGTATATCTTGTGGTATTAATTCGATATCTGAATTAGTTATATGTCTATAAATTATTAATAATATATATATTTATTTATTAAAAGTTTTTATATATTTAAATATTAATAAAATATTATAATTTACAGATATTCCAATGATTCAATATATAAAAGATTCCTAGGAAATACTTTATTGAATGCTTTACCAGTGAGTGTTCTATTAAAAAATAAAAATATATACAATATTTTTTAATGATACCTAACAGAAAATAATAGTTAATTAAAATATTTTCACAAAAACAAAACTTTTTTTTTATTATTTTACATTTTTTTTAAACTCTGTGAATAAAATGAATAAAAAGCTTCTGGAGTGAAATGAGTATTAACAAAATCCATTTTTCTTCATATATATATATATATATATATATTTGTATTAATATATTATTCTTAAATATTCATCTAATATATTTTTTTATAATAATAATTATATATATTTTTACAATTCTTCAAGTCCCAAAAAAGTTCCTATGATAGAAAAGTCTAAATTCTCAAAATCAATTAATTTTACATCTCTAATATTCATTGTAAAAAATAAATAATAAGTTTATGATAAAAATGTAAATACAATTTTAATTACTGAAATAATAGCGTAAAAAAAAATTTACATATAGTTTATTTGTTGATTAGCGGAACAAGTAAAGTTTAATTCTAAATTCGAACTTTTCCATGTTTTCTCAGGTTCAACTGATTCAATACTTAGAATAGAAAAAAGTTGTTTTAAATTATTTATTTCCGATTTAGAACAACTGGCTGAAATACATGAAGTTATATATATACTGTAAAATAACAGTAAAATAAATAGTAAATATTTCATTTTTTTTCTAATCTTTATTAAAGTTTCAAAAATTTTTTAAAAATTAAAACGACATAAAAAAAAAGTCATTATATTTTATAAATGTATTGTAAGATGACTGATAAAATCTTTCTTTATCAAAGATAAAAGATTTTATAGATTCGATTCTCACTATATAGGATTATATTATTAATAAAAATATATAATATATAAATATAAAAACTATAAAAATTTAAAAATTTTAAAGTTTTATATTTTATAATTTTTTTCATTAGAGTTTCCAATTTCTTTTTTTTTTTTTTTTTTTTTTTTTAAAGTTTCCAATTTTTAAAATTTTTGTATTTTTTTTATTTTTCAAATATTCCAATTCAAAATATTAAAAAAAATTATAAATAATTTTTTTTTTGATTTAATAATATATTATAGAAAAAATAAAAAAAATTATATAATAAATATATTTACAATTTATATATTCAAAAAAAAAAAAAAAAAAAAAAAAAAAAAAAAATTTTATAATATTATTATCTATTTATATGATTGTTTTATTTTTGTTTTATAATTAAAAAAAAAAAAAAAAACAATTACTTATTCTAAAGATAAAACAATTTCAATATATATATATATAATACATTAACATTTTTTTATATAATATTATTTTAATATTTAATTAATAATTATATATATTAATTCATCTTTATCTAGCTTTTATTAATTGTTCATTCAAGAAGTTACTGACAATTTTATTGTGATATTCTTTAATAATATCTATTGGATCACCATAAAGTTCTGTATATACATCAAATAAATCTTGTAGTTCTTCTATTCCTTCACTACCAAATTCAAGTTTATAATAACCTTTTTTCACCATACCAAGTAATTCAGATTTTACAGCAGCCTTTTTTAATTTACTTTTTTTATCCTCTTCAATATCCCTTTCAAACTTACCAACAATTCCTGTTCTAATGAAAACAACAAAAATAGCCACAGTAGAAGATAAAACTGATTGAGTAATTGATGCAAATAACTTTTTAAAAATTAAAGTTATTCCCGTAACATATATAATAATATTACTTTTTTCAATACCAATATAATCCGCTGTTAATTTTGTGATTACTACACCTACCGAAATAATAAAATATTGTCCTGCTAATAATAAGTATCTAATTATATAATCATTAATTAAAGCATTATTTTTATATTTATTTACAATAGAAAATGTATCTACTGATGCTTTTAGGTAAGATTTACCTTCCATAGCTATATTAGTAAATGTATAAAAGTTAAAATATTTCATTGCTAATTCAATTAATTTAATTAAATATTCCAATAATAAAATAATAAAGTAAAATGGAAAAATTATTCCTATAATCCCTAGGTATAATATATGACCAATAATTTTAAAGAAACAGCATACACTTTTCAGTTTATTTTTGATAAACATAGGTAAAATAAATAGAGTTTCAAATATTTTTAAACCTCCATCAAGAACTCTTATAACTGCCGCTAATATACTACCAATACAAATAGAACCTAAATTTTTAATTACTGAGTTAGATAAAGATTTGATTACAGGATTGAAATTAATGTAATTATCAAAAAATGTATAGTATATTACACCAGATACTATTGTATGTATCAAATTTTTCAATACTTCGTTATTATAGAAATACAGGAAAAGAATTACTAAGATATAAAAAACTTCTTTTAAATTTACTCTTTTTGTTAATATTTTTGTTTTATCTTTTTCTGTTGTTGTTTTATCAAAATAAGTTACAATAGCATAAAGAGTGTTTACAATTAAATAATTTATAAGACATCCATATAACGTTACTAATAAATTTAATAATACTATAGTAAAATGCTTTTTGATGATTTTTAATGAATAAGTTAAGATTTTCAATGCAAATAATATTCTTTTTCGAAATAAATAAAAAAATACTACAACCAAAATACTTATAATTATAAATAACCCTGCACATGATGAAATTATAATAATTTTATTTTCAAGTTTAGTTATAATCCACTGATAAAAAAAATATATTCCTAATCCAGATCCAACTGAATAAATTCCAATTACTGTGATAATAGCCAAAATTTTATGTAAGCTTATTATTTATTAATAACAACAATCATAATAGAAATAATAATTTTTTCATTAAAATTAATGATAAAAATTTAAAATTGTATATATATAAATAATAATTATAATAATAATAATGTTATTATTTAAATTTATATATTTATATTTAATATTTAAACCTACAATAATAAAAAGCTTAAGTAAATACAAGCAACAACAAAAGTTGAACTAACACTTATTAAATATAAAATGATAATCAAAGATTTAGAATCTTTAATTTCTTCTGATTCTATACTAATTTCTTCATTATTTTCATTTTCCAATTCCTTTTTTATTTCTTCTTCTTTGTCATAATTTTCATTCATTGGCTGTTCCATATCATTATTTGTATTTTTTGGTTGTTCCATTTCATTATTTCCGTTTTTTGGTTGTTGTTCATTATAATTATTTTCTTTTTTATTTATATAATTATTTATATTATTATCATTTGAAGATAATAAATAATTATAATTTAAGTTATTATTATAAGAAATTTCCATGTAGTTTAGGGAATTATTGTAATTTAAGTTATTATTATTATAAGAAATATCTATGTAGTTTAGAGAATTATTGTAAATATTATAATTATAATATTCATAATCATTATAATATTTTTTTTGATTAATAAATGATAGATTTTTTTCATTTATCATTGTTTCAGAAGTATTATCTTTAAATATATTTCCACTATCATCATCTGTAATAGAATTAAAAAGTTCTACATAAAATGATTCTTTGTCAGGCATACCATATAATTGTAGAACACTAATACTTTGAATATACAAAAAAAACATTAAAGAAGTGGTTATTATATAAATCGATATTCCCCAAATATCATGTATTTTCCTATCTTTTGGAGGAATATATTTTAAATCTTCGATACTTGAGTTATTAATTGAAGTTATAGATAATTTTGAATCCTTAAGTGATGTTTTAGATATTTTTAGATTTTTATCAAGATCATCATCTAATATTGCAGTTTTTAAAATCTTTGAGTTTTTATCTGAATAAACAATAATTGATAGTTTAGATGTTATGTTTTTTTCTAAATTTACATTAACATTATTTTCTTCCTCATATATATTTATATTTTCATTTAAACCATTATTTATAACTTCTCTTTCAGATATTACTAAATTTTTATCTAAATCATCATTAATTGATGTTTTAGATGATTTTGAATTTTTTTCTAAATTTACATTAACATTATTTTCTTCCTCATATATATTTATATTTTCATTTAAACCATTATTTATAACTTCTCTTTCAGATATTATTAAATTTTTATCTAAATCATCATTAATTGATGTTTTAGATGATTTTGAATTTTTTTCTAAATTTACATTAATATTATTTTCAACTTCATATATATTTATACTGCTATTTATAATTTCATTTTCAGATATCTTTGTATTTTCTTCTATATTATCATTTATATTTACACTATCCTCTAAACTATTAAGTATATTTACACTATCCTCTAAACTATTACAATCTGAATCCATAATTATTATTAATATTTCATCATAATAACTTTGTTATTTTTTTTTATTGAATATGATATTATTTAAAATATAGAAATCATTATATAATAAAAAAAATATCATAAGCTTAAAAATTATTTTCTTGAAAAAATATAATTTTTTAATTATAATATAATGAATTTTATTGTTTATTTAAATTATTTAATTTTTAATAGATTATTACTTTAGGAAATTCTAAAAACTATAATAAGTAACCAGAAACAAAGTTTATTATCTATATATTAAGTAACCAAAAAATATTAATGAAAACCAAATTTTTGTTAAAAATCTATCATCTAATAATAAATCATAAAAAAATTATAATTGTTATAAATTATTTAATAAGCCAAAAAAGAAATTACTTAAAAAAATTTTTAATAAATTTTTTTACAAAAATTATATAAATCTTTATATCTGAATATTTTAAATACTTAAAAAACAATTTATAAATTTTTAAGTAATAATAAAGTAAAAAATTTTCAATAAATAAATAAAAAAAATAAAATTAACGAAAAAATAAATAAATAATTCATATATATAGATTTATTTATAACATAATTAAAAATTAATATATATCTATATATATATATAAAAGAAAAATAAAAAAAATGATAAATAAAATATATTATAGGTAACTAAACTATTATAGAGAATGCATCAATTATAAAAAAATATAATTATTAATAACGTTTTTTAAAATTTATATTTTTTTTTAGGTATTCTAAACTTTTATTGTTTATTTTAAATTATTTATTATTAATTCAAGCATATATAGGTATATTATTTTAATATTCTTAAATAAATATTATATATATAATAATAAAATAATAGAAAATTAGTTTTTTTAATAAATTATTTATTATTAATATAATACTTTGTAATGTTTTTTAATTTATTAAATAAAACAATAATATTAAAAATAATTGAGTTAAAAGAGACATATGTCCTGATGAAAATTGTAAGAATGTATTAAAAAAATTATATATTTTGATATTTTGTAAAAAAAAACGCTTAATAACAATAATCGAATAATAAAAAAAATTTTTACAAAATAAAATTTATTTTTATTATTAATATATAGGTAATGGATTTTTTTTTATTACAAATGAATCAAACGAAAATTTATTGTATAATTGTAATTATGGTGATTGTAAAATTATGCCAAGTGATATTAGAGGTTACTTTGTTTTAAATAATGCAGCTTCTGTTGATTTAGAATACATAAGATGTGATGGTACTACCTGTAAAAAAATTACAACTCCTAATACATCAGTTACCACATGTAGTAATATTGGTGACCTTGTTTTAAATGAATCTAAAATAAAAATATGTATTAGTTCAACAAAAATGGTTGAATTTTCAAGTTCAGAAAAATATTCTACTTATCTTATAGAGAATAATGGAAATACAATATTTAGTGATGATATAACTAATGAAAAAATATTACTGTCAATATCAAATAATTTTATTATACCATTAGACTCTAATGATTGTATGTTAATAATAAAAATAAATATAATTGTTATAATATTAATTCATATATAAATTTGTTTAATAATAATAATTATAATAATAATAATAATAATAATAATAATAATAATAATAATAATAATAAAGAATTTTAATATTTAATATTTTTATTTATAAATTACTTTACATTATAAAATAATAAAATAAAATATATGAAGTAAATATGAATAATTACTATTTGATAAATGAATCAATATATAAAACTTTATCTAATGTATATTATGAAAAATTTAATAAACTAGAAATATTAGCATTTCAATATGAAGATATTAAATATAAAACATTAATAGATACAAAAATACTTACTTTAATAGATGAAGAGGATCTAGAAAATACTAATTGTGAAGAAAAGGAAATTGAACTATATAATTGTATAGATAGCAAATGTGTTAATGTGAAAGGCTATTTAAGATGTAGTAATAATTTAATTTTTAAATGTGATGATAAATGTAGTTTCTCTGATCAAATAGAACCAGATGATGGTTGTGGATTCGTAAATGATGTAGCTCCTTATATTGATTATTCTTCAAAGTTTCAACTGTGTGTTTATAATATATATAATTATTACTTAGAAAAAGAAATTATAGCGGGGCAAAAAAATTATGTATTTAGTTATAATATATTTACTAACAGTTATGATTTATATATATCTAATGAAAAAGGAAATATTATTGGTTCTTCATCTCAAGGTATATTTTTTATTATGTATTTAGATTTAAAATAATAATAATAATAATAATAATAGTAATAGTAATAATAATAATATTAATAATATTAATAATAATAATATTAATTATATTTACATAAATAAAGAGGGTAATTTTTATGTTGAATTGAACAATTATAAAGAAAAAGAAATGTTTATATGTTTATATAACAATGTTATAAATGATACTAGATGTATCATATCACATTCCTCAGGATATTATTTAAATACAATGAGCGAAAAAACAAATGAATTATATTACTGTAATAAATTTTATTCTGAAAATGAAAACGAATCAAGTTATGATGAATTTGAATGTATTATTTTAGAAAAAGAAAATGGTTATTTTATTAATTCACTAAACACTGATATAATTAAGTGTAGTAATTCAAAATGTGAAAAATTTAAAAATGGAAATTCATGCGATAATCATTATAATGAAGTCATTGTTAATAATAATAGTACATTATATTTTTGTGAAAAAGATAAAGCTATAAGTTTTCCTAAAACTGAAATGTATATTGAATTAAAGAATATTAATGCTAACGTAATTTTTCCTGTTTATGAAAATGGAAATGATATAATTTTATTAAAAATAGATAAATATTCTGTAACTCAACAAATTACAGATTCCGATGGTATAACACATTATAATTATTATATTAAATATAAAATATAAAATTCTATATAATAATTTTAATAAATATATATTTATTAAAATTATTTTATTCTTATTAATATTATTATTATAATTATTATTTAATTATTCTAAGGTATTTGTATATCAAAAGTTGATCGTAAAATGGATTTAGACTGTTCTTATAATTCAATTGTATATATATGTCAAGAATTGAGTGTATCATGTGATAATATATGTAATCTAGAGAATCCAACTAAAATTTGTAAATATTTCATTTAATATTAAAGAAAATATTACAAAAGAAAAAAAAATAAACTATAATGAAAAAAAAAATATATATATATATATATACAATTAAATAAAAATTATATTTAATATAATGGAATTTTTTTTATGGATTTATAAAATATATTATATAATATAAATTTAATAACGTAAAAAAAAAAATTCTTTTATTTTTCATTTTAAATAATTATTATTATTATATTTAATATTATATATAGGTAATGGTTATTACTATATAGAAGATAAAACAACTAATACATATAAAATATATAAATGTGATCGGAAGACGTCTGATTGTAATATAATTTCAAATAATATGAAGGGATATTTTAAGTTTATTGATGATAACTCTAATGGAATTTACTTTGAATGTGACGAAAATGAGTGTAAAAAAATAACAGAAATAAATAATTTAAATTCTAATTGTAATAATGCTGGGGATCTTATTGTAGTTGAATCTGAAATTAAAGTATGTTTGAATTCTTCAAACTCAATAGGATTTTCAGATAATGAAAAATTTCATAATTATTTACTGGAAAATAATAAAAATTCTATATTTAGTAATGATAATACAAAAGACAAAATAGTTATTTCAGTTAACAATAATTTTATTATTGCAATAGATACTTCTGGAGGTATTTTATAATAAATATATAAATTTATAAATGTTATAAATACTTAACTCATCATATCATTTTTTAAATAAATAAATATATATATAATAATTTTTTATAGTTATTTCAGATTATTATTTAATTAATAATAAAATTTACTCTATTACTAATGATAATGGAAATATTAATTTTGAAAAATCCAATGATAAATATGGAGTATTTCCGTTTAAATATATTAATAAATATGAAAAATTAATTGAATACAATGAGTATTTGTCATCTTCTTGTACAGATTCTGATTTTTTAATTTATAATTGTGAAAAAGAAATATGCTATCCTATTAATGCATATTTCAGGTGTGGTTCAAATCTTTTTTTATGTAATATAAATAATTGTAAAATTTTTGAAAATAATAATTCTATATGTGATTATTCAAATAATAATTTTGAAATTCCATATATTGATGATAATTCAAAACTAAAAATATGTATTGTAAATTATTATTATGGAAAAGAATGGAAAGAAATTGAAAAATCTGAATCACCAAAATATATTTTGTCGTATGATGAAGATTTAGGATATTATCATTTATATATAACTTATTTTTATGGAAATATAATTTCATGGTCATATTTAAGTAATTATATCTATGATTGTTTTTTATATATTTGAATAGTTTTTAAACATGTTATAAAAATAAAGATTAACAATAATATATATATATTTTTATAGGTGGTAATTATTATATAAATTATGACGATAAGAATTATTTAATGATTTGTACCCCTGAAGATTCATCAATTAATAATCCAATATCACTATGTAGAGAATATTATTATATTAGAGGTTATATAGTTAATTCTTTAGCTAAAGAATCAAATAAATTATTATACTGTATTGATGATAATGTGTGTGAAGATTTTGAGGCTAATTATGGTTTTTTCGTTAATAATCATAATACAGACATAATTAAATGTATTGATTCACAATGCGAAGTAATTAAACAAACATCATGCCAAAACCATAAATATGAAATAATAAAAGAATACAGTTACAGTGGTTATTATTGTAATAAAAATGATGAAGAATATATGGAATCGATTGATATAAATAATTCATTGTATTATGTAGTAGAAGATATTGATGCAAGTTCAATTTATCCTAATATTAATAGTGGATCTGATATAATATTATTAAAAATCAATAAATATTCTATTACTCAATATATAAGTTATGACCGTAACTATATAATATATATATATATTAATTTAATTAATAAATTGTTTTTTTTTTATATATAATATATTATAATTTAATGTTTAAATTAATATTTTATTTTTATTGTTTTATTAATATTTGCATAATGTTATTATTATTATTATTATTAACTATTATTAATTATTATTATAATTATTATTATTATAACCTTTTTGTTTACTGCTTTAAAAGCTATATACATAACTTATAATAATCAATTAACCACAGATGAAATATATGCAGAAAAAGTATATACATGTAAATCTTTAACAGAATCATGCATATTTTCTAAAAATGAATGTGATCCACACAGTCCAAACGGAATATGTAATAAAATAATTTAAAATTTCATATATATAAATATAAATTATATAATATATTATTATTTTTTTAATTTTATTAAGTATACCATAATATAATAATTAAAAAATTTTTTATGACTAAGGTGATGGTTATTATCTTGAAGATATTGACGAAAATAATAAAGGTAATTTATATCTATGCGATAGAGAAAAAATTACCTGTGATAAATTGGACGTATCAAAAACAATAGGTTATTTTATATCACAAAGAAAAGATAATGAAAATAATTACCAATATATTAAATGTGATGGAAAAGAATGTGAATTAATAAATTTAAAAAATCTTAATAATGAATGTAATTCAGTTGGCGAATTAGTATTCGATAATTCATATATATCAATTTGTATTGATCAGACTTATAGGTATTCATTTAATTATTCAAATGATTATTATAATTATAATAATGTAATAGTCATAGAAAATATTAATAATAACATTTTTGGTGCTGGTGAAACTAGTGAATATATAATTGTGATACAATCAAAAAATAAAATAATTCCAATAGACATGTCAATATGTATGTATAACAATTAAAATAAAAATTATGAATTATATATTAAAATACTTTAACTATATTATAAATAGAACAGAATATTAATAAAAAATTATCCATTATTAAATATATATAATTTTTTTTCTATTATTTCAATAGTAAATGATAATATTTATATAATTGACAATTATTTATATCAATTTTCTAAAAATAATAATGTAAATTCCCTAAAGAAATACATTATGACTGGAATATTTGCATTTAAAAGAGTTATTTTTAATGAAATTGAATATCATGGATTAATAGAAGATGAAGAAATTCAAAATGGTTTAACATATGATTTATATGACATTTTACTTTATCATTGTGTTTATGATAAATGTTACAGTACAACTGGATATTTAAAATATAATAATGAATTAGTTAGTTGTAATTATGGATGTGAAGATACAATTTATAGTTATTCTTGTGATGGTTATGATTTTCAACCATATTTAAATGATAATAAAATAAATTTATGTACTAATTATGGTAATAGTAATTATCATAAAAGTATAACTGAAACAGTAGATGGTACAAAAAAAGTTTTTGTCAATTATTTAGAAGATTATAACGAATACCGTATATTATTAGCTAATAATAATAATAATATAATTGTTTACATAGAAATGGGTAAAAAAACTTATTTATATAAATATACTAAAATAATATTGTATTATTTCAATAAATATATATTATTTATAGTAATATTAATTAATATATCACTAATAAATATATTATTATATTAAGAATCTTATTATTATTTGGATTTAGATGATGATGGAATTAATGAATTAATTTATTGTAGATATAATTCTTGTTCTACAACAGATTTTGAAGGTTATTTTTTAGTTAATAAAAGTGATTTAACAAATGCCTTAGTATTTTGTACTAGTAAAGATAATGATAATATTTCATGTAGTTATTCTAACATTGAAAACGGTATTTTTAAAAATAATCATAGTTATCAACTAATTGTATGCGAAAATTCTATATGTCATCCAAACGAAAGATATTATAATATTTGCGATTCATACTCTTCTTGGAATTCATATCAATATTGTCAAACAAAAAAATATTTATATTTTGAAAGTAATAAATATTACTCATTAGAAAATGTTAACGCTCTTTCAACATTTCCTAAAATTGAGTATGGCAACGATTTAATATTATTAAAATTTGAAGATTATTCAATAACACAAGTTTTGACTAACGCTTATGGTAATAATTAAAAAATTAAAAATATACTAATAAAATATATATATATATATATATATAAAAGATTTTTATGGTATATATATATTTTAAATAATTGAATTATAATTATTAATAATAATAATATATTTTAAAAATAAATCAAATTTAAAAGGTATATGTATTGATTATAACTATCAATTAAATGATGCTTGTGATAATCTTTTATATAAATATACATGCACTGATATAAATAAATCTTGTGAAAGAAGTTCCTCTCTTTGTGACCCAATTCATCCAACTAGCTATTGTAATTAATAATTTATATATATATATATATATATAAATAAATAATAAAATATATAAATATAATATTTTATTATTAATCATTTAAATAACTATTTAAATTTAATAATAATAATAAAGGTGAGGGCTTTTATATAGTTTTTCAGGATAAAAGTAATAATAATGGCGATTTATATAGTTGTTCAAATAGTAGTTGTGAAATGGTTAAAAATACTGTAGGATACTTTAAAATAAATGATGAAAATTTTAAGGTCTCTACTGGATTTGAATATATTAAATGTGAAAGAGAAGGTTGTATCGGAATTGATTCAATCGAAAAATCATATTGTTCAAAGATAGGTGAATTAATTGTTTCATATACGTTTGAACAAAATGGTTTATATATTTGTACTAAAGTTTCAAGCACAACTGATGAAAGTATTAAATGGAATATTGATACCAGTTATAGTGAATATAATATTTTATATAATGATAATAGTAATTTTTTTGGAACAGAAGAAAATGGAGATTATGTAATGATAAAATTGACCGGTTCTTCAGTTATTTTATCAGATATCCCAAAATGTATATTTATTATATACTTTCATAATAAAGAAAAAACAAAAAATA
The DNA here is from genome assembly GCA_002104895.1 of Anaeromyces robustus. Classification (NCBI taxonomy): domain Eukaryota; kingdom Fungi; phylum Neocallimastigomycota; class Neocallimastigomycetes; order Neocallimastigales; family Neocallimastigaceae; genus Anaeromyces; species Anaeromyces robustus. The sequence continues at coordinate 91,897 of MCFG01000044.1, read as the reverse complement.
AATAATAATAATAATAATAATAATAATAATAATAATAATAATAATAATAATAATAATAATAATAATAATAATAATAATAATAATAATAATAATAATAATAATAATAATAATAATAATAATAATAAAAATAATAATAATAATAATAAATAAATAAATATATTATAAATATTATATAATATAATAATAAACTGATTTTATTTATTTATTATTTATTTATTTATTTATTATTTATATATTTATTTATTTATTTATATATTTTTCATATAAAATATAGTAAATTATAATAATTATGTATTTAAAGGTACATCATATACCATAAATATTAACGATAATACAATTTACAAATATAATATTAATGGTATAATAGCTACTCGTAGTGATTCTTCATACAATGAATTTGAAAGAATTTTAATTAAAAGTGACTTTACAAATGATCTTTCAAGTTATGAATCTACAATAAATATATATGACTGTTTAGTTGGAGATTGTTTAAAAACTAAAGGAGCTATAAAATACGGCAAACAAAACAATATATTAACAATTTATACTAATTCAACTTCAACAAAGGCATTATCCGGTTGTTCAAGTGCATATGATATTGGAAATATTTGGTATGATACTGACGATTCTGCATTAAAATTATGTAAAAAAAAAAATTTAAGAGGTGATCTTGAAATTGTATCTATTACTAAAAATTCATCAAATTATATGTTTAATTATTATAATGAATTATGTTATACATTGTATAAAGTTGATAATACACAAAATATTATTGGATTATCTACGAAAGGTAATAAAATGATATAATATATATAAATATAATATAAACATAAATTCAATCAATTTTTAAAAATTATTATATACTAAAAACAAACAAAAAAAAAATTTATTTTTATTTTAATAATTATAAATTTAAAGAGGGATATTATATTAAAGATAGCACATTTTATGAATGCAGTTCAAGTACTACTGGAAGTATATGTTGTCCATCATATATAAAAGGATATGTTTTTAATTCAGAAAGTGATGTTTCTAATAATTTTATTTATTGTGATGATTCAACATGTGAAAGAAGAAGTATAGATAATGGTTTCTTATTATCAAATAAAACTATGGATAATATTATTTTATGTGAATCTTCAAATTGTCAGTTTTACAAACCTGATACTTCTTGTACCAACAATAATTATAAAATTATATCAAATTATTTTTATTCTTATAATGAAAAATTTACGCTATGTTTAGACGATATTCAAATTTCTTTAGAAAATAAATTTCGATATTATGAACTTCATAATGTTGATGCTAAATCTGTATATCCCAATATAATTCAAGGAAATGATATAATTTTATTAGAAATAAATCAATACTCTATATTTCAATATAATTCTCCTTCAGGTAATTCAAATATTTTAAATTGTTAATATTTGTACAAATGATGTTTATTGTCATTAATCTTTATATATATATATATTTAATATTAATAAAAAGTTATTAACTTTTAAAATTTTTTTTTAATTTTTTAATAATAACAAATAATAATAACAAATAATAATAATAATAATAATAATAAAAGGAATATGCGTTAAATCAAACCATCTTGAAGATACTAATTGTGCTCATGGCGATTCATTAAAATATGTATGTAAATCAAAATCTTCTTGTGTTATTAGTCAAAATACTTGTAATCCAAAGAATCCAACTGCTATCTGTAAACTATTCCTTTATTTATTATTATTATAATTATTATAATTAATATAATTTTATTATTATTATATATATATTATATATAATTTTTTTTATTTTATTAAATATTTTTTTTCCATTAAATGTTTTTTTTTATATATATATATATATTTTAAATAATAATCATTATCAAAAATAAATTAAGGTAATGGCTTACAGTATGTGAATGAAGTTATATATGAATGTAATAACAATTCATGTAAGAATTTTAACAATAAAAATATAGGATATCTTAAAATAACAAATAAAAATACAAATGATGAGATATATATTAATTGTAATAATAATCAATGTAAACAATTAACAATAACACCTGAATCATCAATTAATTGTAATATAAATGTCTCAGAGAAATTTATAATAATGAATTATACGAAAAATAAATCAGATGGGTTACTATGTATTAGTGGAAATTTGATAAATTTTTCGGAATCGAATAATTTAAATAAAATCATTAAAACTATTAATCGAGATATTACATATGAATCAAAAGATATATATAAATATGAATTATATTCAATAACTAATGAGTCTATTTTAAAATTAGATACATCAAAATGTAAGTGAAATCTACATAATTCATAAATAAAAATATTTTAAGTATTGTATTTATTTATTTATTTATTTATTTATTTATTTATTTATTTATATATATATTTATTTATTTATTTATTTATTTATTTATATAATAATTATTAATAATTTAAAAAAATACATAATAGTACAAAATAATACCTATTTATTTGATAAGGAACCATATTTAGTTACAAATTATGGTAATTATAATATTTCCTTTGAAAAAATAGAATTAGATGGTTCTTATGCTTTCATAAATGATAAAACATCATATCAATATGGTGTTGATATATTATTAACTGATGAAGAATTATTAAATATAACAAATGAAACTATTCCAAACGTTAGACTTTATTATTGTGATAAAATTAATTGTAACCTATCTACAGGTTATTTAATATATAAAACTGAAATAGAAAATTCTTATAAAACTGCAGAATGTTCATATGATTTTTGTGATATTAATTATGTTGTTGATGAATGTGTTTTAGGTAAACATATTTATTATAAAAATGGAAAAAAAAAAATTTTCTGTGTTAATTCAAATAATAGTGAACGTCAGTATTATATTGAGGAAAATGAAATAAATTATATATTTAATTATATGAGTAATAGTGAAATTTATAATTTATATATATCTAACAAAAGTGGAACGATATATGTTCAATCTACCATAAGTAAATTTCTTTCTTTCTTTTTTTTTTTTAATATCATATAATAATTTTAATTAATATAATATTTATTATTTTGTTAAATTAATTAATTATAATAATAATTGAATCAATAACTCTATACGTACATTGTATTAACTTTTATATTATTATTATTATTATTATTATTATTATTATTATTATGATATATATTATTATGATTATTATTATGATTATGATTATTATTATTATTATGATTATTATTATTATTATTATTATTATTATTATTATTATTATTATTATTATTATTATTATTATTATTATTATTATTATTATTATTATTATTATTATTATTATTATTATTATTAGGTGGTAATTACTTATATAAAAATAGTGATAATGTAATTAATAGAATGGCTTGTATAGGCGAAACAAGTGGTAGTACATGTGAATTACAAAAATACGATTTGGGATATTATCAGTACTCTGTATCTTCACAAAGTAATGATTTTATTTATTGTGAAAAAATATATGATGGTGGTAAAACATCAAGTTGTTCAATTGTAACAAAAGAAAATGGTTATTTCACTAATAGTGGAGATTTGGATGTTATTAAATGTGTCGATTCAAACTGTGAAATAATTTCTAAAAGTTATTCATGTAAAAACCATAATTATGAAATTATATTTAATTCTTATACTGACACATTTTCTTATTGTATGAACAATAAAGAATATAAACTCAATGATGAAGATAAATATTATAAATTAACAGATATCAACCCAGAAGTAATTTTTCCAATGGTTGAAAAAGGCGAAGAATATATATTATTAAAAATTGATAAATACTCGGTAACTCAATATGTTGCACTAGGTAAAAATATATTTATATTTAATATAAATTTATTATAATAAAATATAAGAAATCGTTTAATTTTAATGTATAAAATAATATAATACTATTTCTATTTTTATATATTGAATTAATAAATATATAAAAATATTAATAATATTAAATACATATAAATTATATAAATTCTTTTTATTAATTTAATCTATTATTTTAATTTTTTTTCTTTTTTTTTTTTTTCAATAGGTATTTGTGTTTATACTGATAATACTAAAGTTACAACAAGTAATAATATTATAGGTGCTAAACCGTATACATGTATGGCATGTAATAGTATAGATAGTCCATGTTATGAAACTATTACTATTACCGAAACTGTAGTCAAAATTTACTTGTTTGTAGTTATTCCATCATCTATTGTAATATTTTTAATATTTAGTTTTATTATATATTATGTTAAATTTAAAAATGAACAAATTGATATTAATAAGAGTTTCTTTTCAAATTACATATCAGTTATATGGAATTTATTATAAAATATAATCATATTAATCATATATTTTAACCCAAAATAAAAACTTTAAAAAAAAAAATAATAATACTAATATTAATTGTAGACTTCCATAACATTGTATTAAAAAAGCTATTAAAATATAAACAATAAGTACATAGATATCATTAAATTAAATAAAAAATATATCATTAAATATATAAATTATTTTAAATAATTTTATATTCTATTAAATCTCAAATGTTAATTCTATGATGAAATAATTTATAAATTATTATATATAAATAAATGTAACTATTAATTTATTAATTTATGTATATAAAAAATTAAAATAATATTATTTAATATTAGTATAAATAAATAATAGATAAAAATCAAATTATAAATTTTATTTATTTATTTATTTTTATTTATTTATATATTTTTTTTTTCATTATATTTTTTATATTTTTATTTTTACTTTTTTTTAGTTTTATTTTTTTTTAGTTTTATTTTTTTTTAGTTTTATGTTTTTTATTTTTTTTATTTATTTCTATTTTTATTTTTATTTATTTATTTATTTTTATTTATTTATTTATTTATTTTTATTTTTTTTATTATACTTATTTTTTACTGTATAATTTTTTATGTATTTTTTTGTTATTTTTTTATTTTTTTTTTTTAATCTTTTTTTAAATTTTTTATTTAATAAATATTTTTATTGACATTCTAACTACTCATATCCAGATGAGGTTTATATATATTATATTTTTCTATAATTAAAATAAATAAGTAAATACTGTTATTTTTTTTTTAAATTCTATTTAAAAAACAATTTTTAACAATAATTTTTTTAAATATAAATTTCATAAATAATAAAATAATTCTATATATAAACAATTATTTTTTTTTTTTTTTTTGTTAATTCAAAACTATTTTTGTATTTTTTTTATCCAGTAAAAAATAATCAAAAAAAAATTTTTTTTTATTAATTAATCAAGTTCTAACTTAAATGTTTAATTAAACATCCAAGTTGGAACTTGATTAATTAAATCATTAACATTTCTAATGTTATTAGTAATATTATAATTGTAGTAAATATGTGGATTAAATGTATTAGTAGTGAATGAATTACCATTACTTCTATTCTTTTCAAAATCTCTTTTAGCAAGAGAATTCATATCAATATAATTACCATTGTATTGAGATCCAATATCATTAAAAATATAACCACCGAAATTTGTAATAAGAGCAACATTTGTATTTTCAAGTTGTCTATTATCTGGAAAATTAAAAGAATTATATTCTGAAAGAACATTTGATTCATAACCTAAACCTAAGTAATAATGAGTTAAAACTAATTTACCATTATTGTAGGTAACTGGATATTTTTTATAATCATCAGCATAATAATAATTATTGAAAATATGAACTTTACCATAACGAACTCTTGGCATACGTTGATGACAATTAATAAAAACATTATTATAAATGGTAACTCTTAAATGATCACGATCAGCAGTAAAAGTATCACTACTACCAATTAACATAGTTTTAATATGATCTTCAAAACGACTATTTGAAATAGTAACAAGATCAGAACCTTTAATAATATCTACTAAACCATCATGTCTTTCAATATGATTATTAAAGTAGATAGGAGCTTTTTCAACTGTTTTATCACCATCAGTTAAATAACAATTATCAATCCAAATATTTGAAGATCCTTGAATAGTAATAGCATCATATCTAGCTTTCCAACCATCTGATGGACCATATTCTGGGAATAAATCATTTGGAGCTTTAATTGATAAATTTTGTAATATAACATTATTAACATCAACAATTTGAAAAGATAATTCTTCAATTTTACTTTGATTTCCTTTACCAATAATAGAAGTATTTGAAGTAAATTTAACCTTTATTTGACTTTGTAATTTTTTCATAGCTTGAGTACGTTTTTTTAATAAATCTTGACATTGAGAAGAATTAATGGATTGAGTACCATCACTAGTAAAACAGTTAAGATATTGTTGGAAAGAATATTCAGGAAATAAAGATTCCTCAGTCATTAAACTACCATTATCATATACATATCCATTAATTGGTGAATCAATGTAAATAATTTTTTTACCATTTGGGTTACCATTATTATTTAAAGCATTTTTAAATTCTTTCAATGTATTAACATGATAAACTCTACCACCTTGTCCACCAGTTGTACCTTCACCGAAACCAATTGGAATATTAGCGTTAGTTCCGATAATAACTGAAGCTAATAATAAACTTAAATTTAATAATTTCATATTTAATTTTTATTATTATATTTTATTATTTTTTTATTTTATTATATTTTATATATCTATATTTATTTATTTATTTATTTATTTATTTTTTTGGAAAATTATAAATTTATTATTAGAATTATTAAAATTTATATATAGAATTATTATTATTATTTTTTAATGAAATTATAATTATTAATATTTATTAATTTTTTTTTATATATTTATTTATTTATATATAAAAATAAAAAAACAAAAATAAAAATATAAGAAAAAAAAAGTTCTTTTTTATTATATTTATATCAAAATTTTTTTAAAATTTTTTTTTTAAAGTATTGTATCAATTAATATAAAAATTTTTTTTTTCTTAATTATGATTTTCCATATTTAATTAAATAATTAATTAATAATTAATTAATTAAAATAATTTTTTTAAAAATAAGGAAAATAAAATTAAAAAAAATAAAAATTTTATCATTATTTATTTATTTATTTATTTATTTATTTATTTATTTATTTTTTTTAAAAAAAAAAAAAAAGATTTTTTTACTTACTAAATAAGGTATCTAATAATTAATCATTTTTCCTTTTAATAAATTGTAAAACAATTAATAAATATTTTATATTATATTATATTATATTATATTATATTATTATATTTATATATTATATTTTATTATTATATTATATTATATTATATTATTATATTTATATATTATATTTTATTATTATATTATATTATATTATATAATAATTATTATATAAAATTTTTTATATTTAAATAAATGAATATTATGTAATATGTGTAATAATGTTTTAATTAAAAAAAAGCATTTTTTAAAGTTTTTTTTTTTTAAACTTAATCTTAAATGTATTTTTGATTACTTTATTTGTATTATTACTTTTCCTTGATATAAGATTATAAAAAATGAATATGTAAATAAATTCTTTATAATAATAATAATAATAATAATAATTAATAATAATAAATAAATAATTAAAAAAGGATTTATATATTAGTATCTTTTTCTTTTTAATTATTCTAATTAATTACTTAAATATAAAATATATTAAATTTCTTGTTAAGTAGAATTTTTATTATTAAATAATTAAAGAATTCTTTTTATTAAAAATAAAAAAAAAAGAATTTATTATGTAATTAATTTTAATTAATTTATTATTTGTTATTGTTACACTATAACAGATCGACTTTTTATTTTATTAAAAAAAAATAATAATAAATTAAATAAATTTTGTATTTAATAAATTAAATAAATAAATTAAATTAAATTAAATAAATATTTTATATAATCTAAATAAATATAAAATAAAAAAATTTTAATAAATTTTAATTTGTTTTTAAAAAAATTTTAATTAAAAAAAAGGAAAAAAAAATTTTTTTTCCTGATTAACCGTTAATAAATTAAATTTAATAATTTTATTATTTCTATTTTTTAAATTCTATTTTTTAAAAAAAAAATTTTTTTTTTATTATAATTTCTTTGTACACCATTAATACTTTTTATTATACTCTTATATATATACTATAATATAATAAATATAATAAAATATATTGTATTACCATTTATCAATTGATTTATAATTTTAAAACTTTAATTATAATAAAAGTTATCTTTTTTGAAAATTATTGTTTTATCTTTTTTGAAAATTATTGTTTCTTTACAAAAAAAGATAAATTAAATTTTTGGGTTATATATATATACACAAGATTAATTATTTAATAATAAATAATAATAAATAATAAACAAAGCAATATCCACCACACACCAAGTGTTTAAAGTAAAATATAATTTTAGTTGTACACAAATTTTATATTTTTTTAATTTAATATAATTTTTATATATTTATATAATTTATATTAATTGATTATCAACAGTAAAAAAAAAAAAAAAAAAAAAAAGAAAGAAAGAAAAAAAGTTAAATGAAAATGAAATAGATAAATAATAAATAACAATAATAAAACGAAATAGATAAATAATAAATAATAATAATTTTTATTCAATTTTATTTTTATTATTTTTATTATTTTTAATTATTTAAATTATGAAATTTACAATTTATATAAATGTTTAAAAATGGTTATCAATTAAATATTAATAAATAAAGTACTTTTTTTATTTTCAAAAAAAAAAAAAAGTAACATTTTTAACAACAGTGATTAGTATTAAGTTATTTATAATTATTTTATTAAGATGGAATAAAATTTGAAGTAGATGATAAAGTATTGTTTTTAATTTGATTTAAATTATTATCATAAGATAAATCTAAATGATTTGAATCTGTAGATAATTTTAAGTTTAATTATTTAATATACATAACATTATCTATTAGTAAAAATAATTATAAAATGTATTAAATATAATAATATATATAAAATAAAAATAAAAAAATACAATAAAATAAAATTTAAAAAATAACAATTAAAAATAAAATTGTAAAATAAAAAAAATAAAAAATTAATAATAATAATAATAATAATAATAATAATAATAATAATAATACTATTTACTTATTATATTTATTTAAATTTAATATATATATATAATTTTAATATTTACCTTCTTCATTATCACATATTTTTATAAATGCTTTTGGGAATAAACCTTTTATATTTTCATTTTCACAGGAATAACCATATACCCAACCATTTTTAATATTCCAATCTATAATTTTATAATGTTCATTTTTATGAATACTTAATTCATATGAATTAATTCTTTCAAAATTATATAATGCAACAACAAGATCATGTTTTTTATCTTTTTATATTTATTATCATTGAAAAATATATAATATATATATAATAATATATATAATTATTAATATAGTTAAGCTTTTATCATGATTATATATTAAGTATTATTATGGTTATGATTATGATTATTTAAAAAAAAAAAAAGATATTAACCTTTTTCATTTTTATCACAAACATTAATAAAAGCTTTTGGTAATAAACCTTTCCTTTTTTTATTATCTACTGAATAACCATAAACCCAACCTTCTTTAATAGTCCAATCAGTAATTCTATAATATTCATCTTTACGAATATCCAATTCATTATATTCATTTCCTTTAAAGTTATATAATGAAACTACAAGATCACCTTCTTCTTTCTCAACTACGCCTATTTTTTATTATATAATTAAAAATAAATAAATGAATAAATAATTAATAAAATTATATTATATTATATATATAATTAATTGTACTTTATATATAGAAAAAAAAAAAAAGAATAATTAAATAATATATTTGATTTAATAATTAAAGTTATTACTTTTTATATCATCTTTATAAATTCTTATATATACACCAACTGTAAATTTATTATTTTCAAGTATAGATTTATTGGATTGTTTATTTTTTATTGATAATTCTGATATTTTTATTAAATGGTCTAAACCGTTATCATAATCCTTATTATTAAAAATCGTAATATCAGTAGTTTCTATTTTTATTTTTTTATTTTTATTTTTATTTTTTTAATATTTAAATATATAAAATAAGTAAGTTATTATTTAAATAACAAGTCAATATTATTTCTTGATAAATAAAAAAATTTTTTTTCTATTTTATTTAAAAATTTTAAGAATTAAAAAAAATATCTTACGTTCTGCTTTGAATAGTGAATAATCATTAACATTTCTTATAGCGAAAACAAATTTTGAATAAATATTATTATTTCTTATGATACTTTTTACATTTTCATTAATTAAACTTAGCGATATATATTCATCCGAAACACTTTGATTTTTACCTAAACATATTTTCCTTTTAAAAATTAATAAATATAAAATAATAATATTTTTATTAAATATAAAAACAAATGTTAATAATTAAAATATATAATTATAAGAAAAATATTATTATTATTATTATTATTATTATTATTCTTATTCTTATTAATATTAATATTATTATTATTATTATTAATATTATTATTATTAATATTATTATTTATTTATTTATTTATTTATTTATTATTATTATTATTATTATTATTATTATTATTATTTATTACTATTAATATATATACAAACCATTTTTTGTTATCAATATCAAATTCAGAACTATAATTTTTTTCTTTTAAAGTAGACCAATTATTTATTTCCCATTCATAATAATTTTCACCTGTTATATAATTTTCAGTTGATTGATTTTCCTTAATTAGTTTCTTTAATTCATCTATATACATTTCTAAATAGGTTTTTTTTTTCATTAAAAAATATTAATAATTATATTAATAAATACTCAATTATTTATTTATTTACTCTTTTTTTTTTTAAATTTTTAATTTTATATATCTCATTAACAATATTAACAATAATGTATATGTATATTTACCTTTTGTATATTTATATTCTGTAATATAAGTACTAATAATGACTTTATTATTATCAATAATAGATTTATTTTTTTTATTATTTTTTTTATGTAATTCATCCTTTTTAATAAATTCCTTCCAACCATTAACATAATTATTTTCATTGAAATAATCCATTGATGTCAATTCTATAAAAATTATAATAAAATAGTAAAACAATAAATTATATACATTTGATATATATATATATTTTTTTTAATGTTATAAAATATTATAATATTTATATAAAAAATATATAAAGGAATTTTTTTTTATTTTTTTAAATATTTATATATGTAAATTTTTAATTACTTTTATTATATGAATAATCCGTGTAATTACTAATACTTATTGCATAATTTACATAAATATGTGATGAATTTTTATCCGTAGCATCTTCATTACAGAGGTAAAGAGAAATATAATTTGGACTATCATTATAACATAATTTTATTTTCCTATAAATATTTTTTTTTTTATTTTTTTTTAAATAAGAAATTATTTTTAATTAATTAATTAAAAAATAATAAAAAATATGTATATTAATTATATAGAGTTTTCTTTCTTTCTTTCTTTTTTTTTTATTCCAAGATATTTTACCATCTTGTATTACCAATAATAAATACTGGACTATATTCTTCATTATTATTTATTAATATATTCCAATTGTCAATACTCCATTCATAATAACCATTTCCATTAATTATATTCTCTTTAGTTTTAGATATATTACTGTTAACTAAATATTTTAAATCTTCTATGTATTGTTCTAAATATATTTTACATTAAAAAAGAAGAAAAGAAAAAAAAAATATATTATAATTATTATGTATTATAATTTTTTTTTTGCATAATTTCAATATAAAAAAAATGTAAATAAAAATTTAAAAAAAAAATATATATATATATATATATATATTTTAAATCAAACCTTTGTTATATTTATAAATTTTAGCATATAAACATATAACTATTTTTCTATCTTCTATAATGGATTTATCATTTGAATTTTTCTTTAATAATTCATTTCTTTTAATAAATGAAACAAAACCATAACTTTTGCTATTTTTATTAAAAGAAAAAGTTAAAGCTATTTTTTTTAATATTATTGATATATATATTGAGTAATTTAATCATATAAAATAATAATAAGAATAATATTAACATTAATAAAATTGTAAAGATATATTATTATTATTATTATTATTCATTATTATTATTATTCATTATTCATTATTTCATTATTATTATCTATGAATATTTATATATATATATATATTACGATTTCCTCCGTAAATAGAATAATCATTAGGATTACGAGCGATCAAAATAAATTTAGTAGGTATATTTGAATAATCATCATCACCTATATCTGTTATATAGAAATAAGCCGATACATAATTAAAATTATTTTTTGAAAATGGATATATCTTAATTTTCCTTTTTTATTTTTATTTTTATTTTTATTTTATTTAAGAATAAAGTAAAATATTAATAACTTATTTAATAATTATTTATTTATTAATTTATTTATTTATTTTTTTAATAACAATAATAATAATAATAATAATAATACCATTTATATTGGTTTAATGAAAATTCAGGACTACAATCATCATTTACTAAAATACTCCAATTATTAATTTCCCATTCATAATAGATTTCATCAACAATTTCTTCATCACATTTAATCATATCATTTAATTCTTTCATATATTTTTCTTTATAAATATAAATATATAAATAAAAAATTAATAGAAAGATATAAATATATTAATATCAATTATATTTATATATTTATATTATATTATATATATCAATTATATATATATATATAAACATAATTAAAGGTAAATTTATTTAATTATTTACCTTTATTATATTTATATTCACGGATATAAATACAAACAACAAATGTATTATTTTCAATTATAGATTTATTATTTGATTTATTGATTTCATATAAATCACTTATTTTCATAAATTTTTTTAATCCCCAAGATGTTTGATTTTTATTATAATAACTATATGATGATTTCTCTATAATATAAAAAAAAAAAGAATTAAAAAATAAATAAATAAATAAATAAATAATTTATTTATTTAATATTAAATATTGATTTAATAAGTAATTATAAATATAAAATATATTTACATATTTATTTTTATATTATTATTTTATATAAATATATATATATATATTTATAATTTCTAGATACCTTTACTACAAATATAATCATTATAATTACATATAGCTATTACATAATCGATATTTATATGAGTTGAAAAATTATTTACAACATCAACATTTCTCAAAAAAACTGAGATATTATCCTCTTCTTTATTAATATTTAAATTTATTTTCCTTATTATATTATAAAAATAGACAGATAGATAAATTAATAGATATATTTAATATTTTATTTAAAAAGAAAAATAAGCAAGTATAAAATCAAGTAATATATTTTTTTTAATTTTTTTCAATATTTTTACAGCAATAACAACAATATAATATAATATAATATAAATAAATAAAATAAAAATAAAATTACCATGAATGATTTCCAATGGAAAAAACTGGACTATTGATGTCACCATTGATGGTATCAAAATTATTAACTTTTAATTCATAATAACCTTCATCATTTATTTCATCATTACTTCTTCCATTATTTTGTAAAGCCTGTTTTAAATTTTTAATATAATGGTCTTTTATATTATAAAAAAATAGATATAATAAAAAAAATTATAATAATAATAATAACAATAATAATTATATATAATAACAAATAATACATATAATATAAAATAAATAATTATATAATAATTATATAATAATTATACATATAATATAAAATAAATAATTATATAATAATTATATAATAATTATACATATAATATAAAATAAATAATTATATAATAATTATATAATAATTATACATATAATATGAAATAAATAATTATATAATAATTATATAATAATTATACATATAATATGAAATAAATAATTATATAATAATTATATAATAATTATACATATAATATAAAATAAATAATTATATAATAATTATATAATAATTATACATATAATATAAAATAAATAATATATTTATAATAATAAAAATTATATAAAATAATTTAATATATTTTATTTTATATGATTAATATAATTGAATATATTTATTATAAAATATATATATTTTTTTTTACCTTTATTATTTTTATAAGTACGTGTTAATACACAAATAATAGCTCTTTTACCATCAATCAATGGTTTATTTGTATATTGATTTGTTGTATATAAATCAGGTATATTAATAAATTGATGATAACCATAATTACTATTATCTTTTCTGAAATTATATGATAATGCTAAAAAATAATATAGATGTAAAAAAAATAAATATATATATATTATATTTTGATTATATTGATTTTAAAAAAAAAATTTTTTTAATATCATACATAAAAAAAAATTAAAATATAATTATTCAAATAAAAAAGAATAAATAAAATATATAAGTAAGTTAAGTAAATAAATAAATAAATAAATTAAATAGATAAAACGATTACCTTTTGCATGAAAACAAGAATAATCATTATAATGACGTATAACTAAAACATATTTTGTACATATACTAATAGGTTTATTTTCCACATCAATATTATTTAAATAAAGTGATACATTATCTTTTCCAAGATCTCCATTACCATTTGGCATTATTTCAATACTCCTTTATTTTTATTTTTTTATTTATTTTTTATTTTATATTTATATATATTTTTTAAATATAAATATTAAAATATAATTAATTTATTATTATAAAATTATTATTTTATTTTATTTTATTTTATTTTATTTTATTTTTTATTTTTTATTTTTTATTTTTTTTTTTTAATTTTTAATAAATATATAAAGAATTACCATGTATATCCACCAACTTTAAATTCGGGACTATATTCCCTTATCCCTAATTTATCCCAATCTTCGATTTCCCATTCAAAATAATATTCATCATCAAATTCATCAACAAGACTATCACTTTCATCATCTAATAATTCTTTTAATTCATTCATATATTGTTCTATATTAAATTTAAATTTTAATTTATAATATTTATTATTATTATTTCATTTTTTTATTGTTAATATAATAATAAAAATATTATTCTTTTAATTATCTAACCTTCTGTATATCTATAGGTACGAATATAAGTAGTTACTACTAATCTATTATTTTCAATTAAAGATTTCTCTGTATTTTCACTTTTTTTAAATAAATCCTCTTTTTTAACAAAATTACTCCAACCCCATGAATAATTAATTTTACTATAATAATTTAAAGAACGATGAACTAAAATATATATATTTAAATATTCAAATATATATATATATAAGAATTAATTTTGAGCATTACTAAAAAAAACACTTTTTTTTATTTTATTTTTTTTTTAATTTTATATATAATTTTATATATTTGGAATGAAAAAAAAAAAGAAAGAAAATTTAGAAATTAACATATATAAATTATTATTACTACCTGTACTATAGGAATAATCATCAAAATTACGAAGAGCTATTGAAAAATTAGTATAAACATGAAAAGAATTTTTTAAAACTGTCGTATTTTCTAAAAATACAGATAAATTTTCTTTATTTCCATTTAAACGTAATTTTATTCTCCTATGATAATTAATATATATATATATTTATATAAGTTATATAAATTGTATTAAGTTACATTAAAAAGTAAATATGTAAAATATTTATTTTTTTTTTATAATTATTATCAATATCATTTATTTTATGAACATTTTTTTTTTAAAAAAAAAAAAAAAGAATGTATATAAAATAATAATAATAATAATAATAATAATAATAATAATAATAATAATAATAATAATAATAATAATATTAAATAGATTTATATATATATAAGTACCATTCATTTTCACCAATAATAAAACCAGGACTATATTCTGCATTATTAAGTTCACTCCAATTTTCGATTTCCCAATGACTATAATCCTCAGAAACGATCATCTCATCATTCAAAGAACTTTTTAATGAATCTTTCAATTCTTTAATATATTCATCTTTTTTTTTATTTTTTATTTATTAATTCATTTATACAGATAGATAGATATGTATTAATTAATTATAAAAAAAAGAAAAGAAATAATAATAATAATTAAAAAAAAAAAAAAAAGATATTTAAAAAATATATAGGATTACAAAAATGATAATTATTTTTTTAAATTATACCTTTATTATATTTAAAAACTTTTAAATAAACTCCAAAAATAATTTTATTATTTTCCATTAAAGAATGATTATAACATTTATTTTTTTGATATAATTCTGATATTTTTTCAAATTTATGAAAACCACAGGTTTCATCATTTTCTTTAAATATATGTGTGATTGCTATTTTATAATTAATAAAGAAAAATATTGCATTTTATAATATATATATATATATAAATTATTTTAAAAATTATTATTATTACTATTATGATTGTATTTATTATTATTATTATTATTATTATTAATTTATAAAAAAAAACAATAGTAATTAAATAATATCTTGTTTTATTTTATTTTATTTTTATTTTTTTTTTTTTTTTTTTTTTTTTTTTTTTTTTAACATTTTACCATTTGTATCGAAAATATTAAAATGATCATAATTACGAACGAATAAAACATATTTAGTACGAATATGATGAAATTTTTCTTCTTTTTCAACATCAATATTATATAAATAAAGGGATATATGATCTTTTCCTTGTTCTCCATTTCCATTAGGAAATAATTCAAGTTTCCTATATATATAGAGGTATTATTTTAATAAATATTTAAAAAAATTCCTTATAAATGAAAAATATTATAACATTATAATAAAGAAAAGAAAAAAAACTACTAAATATATATATATATATATCATATAGTACATAGCATATATCATATAATAATAATAATAATAAAATATGATATATGATATATAATTATTAATATTTACCATTGATAACCAGCTGTCATAAATGCAGGACTAAATAATATTTTACTATCAATTTTATCCCAATTTTCAACTTCCCATTCATAATATTCTTCTCCAATAACTTCCTCATAATTATTATTATCACTGTTTTGTATAGACGATTTTATTTCATCCATGTAATGATCTATATATATTATATTACATAAATTTTTTTTAAAACAATTTAAATATATATATATATATATATATAAAATTATATAATTAATTAATACATATTTATATATCTTATTTAAAAATTATTGAAAAAAAAAAATATTTTTAATTTTTTTTTTTTTTTTTTATTTTTTTACCTTTCTTAAATTCATATACACGAATATAAACTGATATAATTGTTGAATTATTTTCAATAAAAGATTTATTATTCCTTCCCATGACAGTAAATAAATCTTCTTTTTTTAGAAAGCGACTCCATCCCCATGAATTACTAGTTTTACTGAAATAATTAAATGATGATAAAGCTATTATTTCATATTAATAATAATAATAATAATAATTAGTAATAATAATATTAAAAGTAATAATAATAATAATAATAATAATAATAATAATAATAATAATAATAATAATAATAATATTAATATTAATAATAATAATAATAATAATATTAATAATAATAATAATAAATAATAATATTTAAATACTTTTGCTAAAAGAATAATCATTAATATTTCGAATAGATATAGCAAAATTAGTACTTATATGAGAAAATGGATTTTCATATGAAGTATCAGTATTATTTAAAAAAAGTGATATATAATTTTCATTATTTTGCTTTAGTTTTATTTTCCTTTTTTTTTTTTTTTTATTTTTTTATTTTTTTATTTTATAGATTATATTTTATATTAGACATGGTAATAATGTATAATATAAATATTATGATGAATATCATTATATTTTTTATAAAAATATTATTAATATTATAATAAAAAAAAATAATATTAGTTAAATAAATATATATATATAAATAGAAATATTAATATATAATGAAAAAAAGAAAAAAAAGAAAAAAAAAAGAAAAAATAATAATAACCATGTATGATTTGCAATATTAATTTCAGGACTAAATTCAATTTCTTTAAGATTAATCCATTTATCAATTTTCCAATCATAACAACCTTCTCCAGAAACATTATTAACATTATCAACATCATTTTTAATAGCATCTATTAAATTTAAGGTATAATGGTCTATAAAATAATAATAATAATATTTATAATAATATAAGATAAAATAATAATAATAATATATATAAGAATAATTTATTAATAATAATTAATTTTTTTTTTTTTTTATTATTATTTTTTTTTATTCACCTTGATTATATTTAAAAATACGTATATAAACACCAACAACCGTTTTATTATTTTCTACTAATGATTTATTATTCCAATTTTCATCTTTTTCATGTAATTCCGATGTTTTAATAAATTTATAAAATCCATAAGGAGCATAACCTTTAAAATGACCTAAATTAATTGCCTCTAATAAAAAAAAAAATTATAATAAATTATAATATAATATATAATGTATAAATATTATATATTATATTATATTAGTTTATATTATATTATATTATATTTGATATGTTTTAATAATTAATTATAAAATAAATAAAATAAAAAAAAGAATTATTAAAATTTTATAATTCTTTTTAAAATATAAATATTTTTTTTTCTTTTTTCTTTTTTTCTTTTACATTATATTATTTTTTATTTTTTTATTAAATTAAAAAAAATTATATTATATATAGATATATTATTTATTCGTTTATTTATTTACTTAATCTTTTAAAGCAATGATAATCTTTATAATTATGAATAATAAAAATATATTGAGCACAAACATTTAAATAATCTTCTTCTCCAACATCCAAATTTTTTAAAAATAATGAAACATAATCAGTATGACTATTAGTATATCCATATGGATAAAGTATAATATTCCTTGAATTATTTTATTAAAAGTATTATTATTATTTAAATATAATTATTATATACATTGATATATTAAAATAAAATAAAAGAAAAGAAAATAAAAGAATTGTCAATATATAGGAAAGGAAATTAAAAAATTTAATTTAATATTATTTAAATAATAATTTATTATTATATATAAATATTTAGAATATTTACCATTTATAATCACCAATGGTAAATGATGGACTATACTCTTTATTTCTAAGTTCATTCCAATTATCTATTTCCCATTCATAATAACCATCAGAAGCAATTTCCCCATTATTTTCAGTTATTAAACTTTTTAAATCATCTATATAATCTTTATATATATGAAAATACCAAGGAAAAGTTTTTTTTTTTTTTTTAAGTTTTATTAAATACTAATAATAAATTTATTAAAATATAACTTTTTTTTTTATTTTAAAAAAAAAAAAAAAAAAAAATTACCATCCATCACATTGTAAACTTTCATATATATACTAACAATAATTTTATTATCATTGATTAATGGTTTTAAAAAATCATTAAAATCATTTTTAGTAACAGAATGAAAATTAGTATTATTGTTTGTATTAAACCCACGATATATTGGTTCTAATAAATAAGTAAATTTATTTATTAAAATAAATAAATATTTATATTTTTTTTTTAAAAAAAAAAAATAAAAAAAAAAAAAAAAAAAAGGAAAAAATATATATATATTTAATTATAATAAGCAATAGTAGTATAATATTTTTTTACCAAATGCTGTATAACATAAATAATTATCATAATTACGAAAAGAGATTACATATTTTGCATACATATATTTTATATTGCAATTATTTATTAAATAAAATTTTAGATATTTGTCATTTCTTTCAAATCTTCCACGAGATTCAAATTTTATATTCCTAATTATTATTATTATTATTAGTTATTATTAGTTATTATTATTAGTTATTATTATTATTATTATTAAATTATCAATAGTTTTTACCATTGATAATCATCAATATTGACATCTTTATTAAATTCTCCATTATAATTATTGAATTTATTAAAATCATTTATTTCCAATTCAAAAAAATCTTCACTTAAAAGTTTATCTTCTGTATCATTTTCAATTAAATTTTTTAATTTATCAATATATCTTTCTAAATTAAAATATAATAATATATATTATATAATAAATATACAATAAAATAAAATAGAAATTAATTTCAACTTTATATCTATTAAATAAATTTCACATTTCATTTTTTGTTTTAATAATTTTATTGTACATATATATAAATTTTAAATAATAATAATAATAATACGATAATAGTATTATTATTATTTAATATTATTAATTACTATTATTAATTATTATTATTATTATTATTATTATTATTATTATTATTATTATTAATTATTATTATTATTACCTTTAATATTTTCTGTTAATTTTTCACTAATTGCTACATTCATATTATTTTTAATTATCTGATGATAAAATTATATAAAATTTATATTTACATATATTTTTATTATTATTTATATATATATATTTTTTATTAATATTATTATTATTTCCTTTTTTTATTTGAATTTTATTCTTTTTTATTATACAGTAAAAAAAAATTTTTTTTTTTAACTTTTCTTCATAATTATTAATCAAAATAGAATTAAAATGCATATGAAGATTCTATTCAAAACTTTTAGGATTAAATAATAAACATTATTTTTTATCATTTTTATTATAGAAATGTTTATCTTTATCAAGTTTTATCAATTTCTTAAATTTAAATAATTAATCAAACTTTATAATATATATAATAAGAAAAATATAGAAATTAAAAATTAAAAATAAAAATAAAAATAAAAAAAAATAATAAAAATAAAAGAAAGGAAAATTAAAAATATATTTATATATATAATTTTATAAAAGTAAAAATTTTAAAAAGTTTCCATAAAAAAAAAATTATTAAATCATATTTTAATTTTTATACAATTTCCATTATTAAATAAAATTAATTATTGTATTTAAGAAAAGTTAAAATATATAAATATAAATATAAATATTATTTCTTTTAAATATTAAATATTATTTAAAATTATTAAATATTATTTAAAATTATTAAATAATATTTATATATTATTGTTTTATTGTTTTAACATAATATATTTTTTATGTTAGTATCAACTAACAAAAAAAAGTTTTTTTTTTTTTTTTTTTTTACTTAGTTTATTATTCTTTTCTAAGATGGTAAAAATAAAAATAATTTTAAAATAATTTTTTTTTAAACATTTAAAAAAGATTTAATTTTAATTTTATATTTTATAGAAAATTCTATCAATAATTTTAATCTGGAATAAATTTTTTTGATCTGCGATTTTTTTTCTTTTAAAAAAAAAATAATTCTCTTCTTTCTTTAATTAGAGTACTTTTTCATATTTTATATCACATTTCTATACATATTTTTATATTATTTTTTTTGACATTTTTATATATTTATATACATATTAGATATTTGTTTGTTTTTTTTTTATAAATAACTATATAAAATCAAAAAAAAAATTTATATATTTTATAGAAAGAATATTATATATATAAAAAAGGATAACAATACAATACAAACTATATAAAAAAAATACATATAATAATTCTTTTATTTTTAAAAAAAAAAAAAAGAAAAAAAAAAGAAAAAAAAAAGAAAATAAATTTTTATACAAACAATGTAATACTTAAATATTTAAAATAATTATAAACTTTTAATTATGCTAATCTATTTAAATCTTTTTCATAATTAAGTTAAATATTTAAATATTTTATGATTTATCATAACGTCATTAGTACTTTTGATAATTACTGTCATTAAAATTATATCTGTTTTTTTTTATATTCCATATTATTAAATTCTGTCAATTATTTATAATTCTATTAACAAAATTAATTATTTTATTTATAATATAATTGAAATATATGGTTGATATAAATAATTATTTTGAAATTATCTAAAAAAGATAAAAAAAAGTATTATTCTTTATATTATTCTTTATTTTCTTCTTTTATTTGTCTTTGTTATTATATAAATAGAGTAATTAAAAAAAATATTTTAATATATATAGAAGATAGGATTTATAAAATAATTAATTATGTATAAAGATAGGATTATGTATATATATATATAAAGAAGAAATGAAATTATTTATTCTAACCTATTTAATAGCCTATATATAATATGAATCAGTATTTCCTTGACTTTCAAAATAGAAAAGATATTTATTTTAATTATTAAAACAATTAAAATAATTAAAATAATTAAAATGAATATCTTTTCTATTTTGAAAGTCGTTTTAATTATTCAAATTCAACCTACTTATTAAACATTAAACATTAAACATTAAGCATTAAATAAATACTTTATAAAATTATAACAATTTTTTTTTCAAAATAAAATAATTATATAAATTATGATTTAAATTTCTAAATTAAAAAAAATAAAAAATATAAAATGAAAAATAAAAGATAAAAAATAATATTTCTTTTTTCTTTATTTTATTGTTCCTATCCTTTGTAATACCTAATTATCACTCTATTGATATCTATTATTATTATCATCCTATTATATTATTTATAATAATAACAATTATAATATAATTAATTATTTAATAATTTATTCATTTTAGAATAAATTATTATAAATATTTTAAAGTTTCAATATTTTTTTTTATTTTTTATTTTAAAAACAGGATTATAATATTATAAGTAATTTAATAGATAAAAGGATCCAATTTTTAATTTCATTAAGAGATATAAAAAAAAATAAAAAGAAAGAAAAAGAAATTAAAATTAAAATTAATAATAATGAAAATAAGTTTTTTTTATAGATTATAAGTTAAGTAATTGTTTTATTATTATTATTATTATTATTATTTTTTTTAATTTTATATTTATTAATTTTAATATTTAAAAATACAAAATAAAAAAAAAAACATTTTTCGTTTTTAATAATTAATAATTCATTTATTCATTTATTCATTATTCATTATTATTATTTCTTGTTTTTTTGTTGTATTTTATTTTATTTTATTTTATTTAAAGTTTTTTTTTTTTTTTAATTTTCTTTTTACCACATTTTTTTTATTTTTAAATTATTAAAATAAAATAAAAATATTATTTATTTATTTATTTACTTATTATTAATTATTTATTTATTTTAATTATTAATTTATTTAGTTATTAATTTATTTATTTATTAATGGTTTTACTTTTTTTTTTAAAAAAAAACAATTTTTTCAAATTGGGGATTTTTTTTTAAAAATAAAAATATAAATATATTTATTTTATTTTATTGAATATAATTATAATATATAATTATAATATATAATATATAATATATATTTAATTATTATTATTATATAAAATATTTATTTATTCTATATTTTATATTGATTTTAATATCTAAATAATAAAATAGGTTGATTTTTAATAATATCATATCATATTATATAATAATAATAAAATAAAATATAATAAAATATAATATAATATAATATAATATTAACAATTTTTTATTCTATCTTAATATAATATCATATTATTATATTATAATATATTATAATAATATTAAAATATTAAAATCGAATAGAATATAATAAATGAAAATTTTCATCTATTTATTAATATTCTTAAAGTCAATCCTCCTACATTAAATCAAAAAAAAATCAATTAATTTAAATATATTAATGTTAATTTAAATATATTAATATTAATATATTTAGATTATTAATAATGCGGCATATTTTTTATTAGGTTATAAACGGTTAATTTAAAAAAAATAAAAAAATAAAAAAAAAAAGAAATTTCATATTGTTTATCTTTTTACAAGTTTCAAAGTTTAAATAATAATAAACAATAATATATTTATAATATATTATGTAATGTACACTAATATATATAATAATATAAAATTTAAATTTTTTAATGTTGCATTTTTTTTTTTACCAACTTGTTTTAATTAATTTAAAAATTTTTTAAAAAATAATAAAAAGTGAAAAGTGAAAAAACAGTTTTTTTAAGAATATTTTTGAATAAAGTAGGAATGAATGTTTTTGAAATATTTATTTATTTATATTTATTATTTATTATTATTTATATTTAAATATATTATTATTAATATATTTTTATATTTAATAGAGAAATAAAAAATAAAAAAAAAAGTTTTTATTCTCTATAAAACACAAAAACAAAAAAAGTTTTTCTTTTATATTAAAATATTTAAAATATTTAATATTAAAAATAAATAATAAATAATAAATAATTATTATAATAATTATTAAAATAAATATAAAAATAAATAATAAATAATTAAAAATAAAAAGAATATTTAAATATGATTATTACTAATGGATGTTTTAATCATTTTCAAAATATAAAAATATAAAATGTAAAATAAAAAAAGGTATTTATTAAGAATAATTAATTTTATAAAGTATTATAATAAATGTATTTTTATAAAAAGATAAAACCATCTTTATTATGAATAAAATATGAGTCATTATTATTATTATTATTATTATTATCATTATTAATAATAATAATAATAAATGATTTAAATAAGAAATGAGATGAGATGAATAAACAAATCGATCATTAAATAATGAAAAGTTTAAAAAGAAAAAAAAACCGCATTGAAACAAGTAAAAGTAAAGTAAATGTAAACTGAATTTGAATTATTGGAATATTTGGAATATTGGAATTTGAATTATGAAATTTGGAATTTATCAGATGTAACAAATTTTAAAAAAAAAATTATTTATTAAAATTTATATTTATTTTATATATAAAACTTGTTTTTTTTTTTTTTTTTTTAAAAAACCCAAAAATATTAAAAATATTAAAAATAATTAAAAAGAATTGAAACATAATGAAATTATACCAAAACTTTATTTTATTATTATTATAAATATTATAAATATTAAAATATTATAAATATTATAAATATTATTATTATTAATATTATTATTTATTTTTATTTATATTTTATTTTTATTTATTTTAATTTTGTTTTTGGTTATGGAATGGGTTTTTTTTTTTTTTTTAATTTTTATTTTCCATTTTTCTATTTAATTATTTTTATTAATATGCATATTAATTTTTTTGTACTACCATAATTTCTATTAAAAATAAATTATTTAATAATATAAACTTACTATTTTTAGAAGATTAATTTTCTTATCATAGAAGATTTATTTTTGAATTATATAAAGATTAAAAAGTGGAATTCTATAATATATAATATATTGTAATATATATTAATATATAGTATAAATAAAAATGATTTATGATAAATCATAATAAATCATAATTTATATTAATTTATATTTTATTAATTATAAAATGAAATTTTGTTATGTAATAATTACAAATTTATCAATAAAATTAATAATTTTAATTTAATTAAAGTGGTAGATCTTTTTAATTTATTATAAATTATAATGAAACAAAAAAAAATAAAAAAAAAATAAAAAATAAAAAAATTTTTTAAAATTAAATAAATAAATAAATAAATAAATATATAAATAACTAAATAAATAAATAAATAAATAAATAAATAAATAAATAAAATTTATTTTTTTTATTTTAAAATAATAAAAGTTAATATTTAATATTATCAAATAAATTTAAATATTAATAAAATTTTATAATGTTTTATTAATATTTAATATAAAAAAATTCTTATTTATAATATATCTTATTTATAATATATATAATTTTTTTTATTACATGGAAGAAATACATTATATATTATAATATTTAAATGAAATGGCATAAAATGTATTATTACTATATTATAAAGAATTAAATAAATTACATATATTACATTATATTATCATATATATTATCATATATTATTATATATGAGTTTTCTATTCTTTTTTATAAAACATTAATTTTAAAATAACATTGGATATTTAATTTTCTTTTTACTTTTATAATACTAACCGTAATGTATTAAAAATAAATTAATCTTTCCAAACTTTATATAATAATAATAATAATAAATAAATAATAAATAATAAATAATGATAATAATAATGATATAATATATTATATATATTTTTCAATTTAATTCTATATTATTATATTTATTTATTAATTATATTATTCAATTTTAAATTTATATATTATTAATTAATTCTATATATTTTTATATATATTATTATTTTTAATTTATTTTCACATTTTTTTTTATTTCACTTTTTTTTTTTAATTTCCAAATTAATTTATTATTAAAACATTTGTACAATTAATTAATATAAAATATTAAATAATATTAAATAATATTAAATAATATAATATAATATAATATAATTATATATAATATATATAATATATAGAAAATTAAATATTTAAATATATAAATATTTAAATGCTTTTTTTTTTTTAATATATTAATATATATATATATAAAAAAACCAATAAAATTTTATAAACTTTTCTTTATTTAAATAATATAATAAAAATAAAAAAAATAAAAAAAGTATATAAACATTATAAATTCACTTTATTTAGATATTTTTATATTTATTTTTTTTTTAAGTTTATATATATTGTAAAAAAAGAAAAGAAAAAAAAATAAATTTAAATGAAAATAGATTTATAGAAATTTAAAATTAAATTTATTTTTTTTTATTGTAAAATATATATAATATTATAATTTTTTTTATTTATATCTTTTTTTTTTAAATATTTATTTTGTAATATAATTTTAAAACAGTAAATAAACACATATATACAGGAAAATTAAAATAATAATTAAATCAAAACAAATCAATTAATCAATTTTTTAAAATTTAAAACTGCATAGGACAGTCAATAATATATAAAAATGAGAAAAAACTTTGCAATAATAACTTTAATAGCTACTGCTTTTACAGCAGTTAAACGAGCATATGCTGCAGCAGATCCAAACTTCCATATATATTTAGCTTTCGGTCAATCTAATATGGAAGGTGCTGGTCCAATTGAAGGACAAGATAAAACTGTTGATAAACGTTTCCAAATGCTTTCAACTACTTCATGTAATGGACGTCAAATGGGTAATTGGTATGATGCCACTCCACCACTTGCTCACTGTGGTGGTAAATTAGGTCCAGTTGATTATTTCGGTCGTACTTTAGTTAAAAAATTACCAGAACAAATTAAAGTTGGTGTTGTAGTTGTTGCCGTTGCTGGTTGTGATATTCAACTTTTCGAAAAAGATAATTATAAGAGTTATAATATGCCAGATTGGATGAGAAATACCGTTCAAAATTATGGTGGTAATCCATATGGTCGTTTAGTTGAAATGGCTAAAAAAGCTCAACAATCTGGTGTTATTAAAGGTATTCTTCTTCACCAAGGTGAAACTAACTCTGGACAACAAAATTGGCCAGGTCGTGTTAAGGCTATTTATAATAATCTTCTTACTGATTTAGGTTTAAATGCTAATGATGTACCACTTCTTGCTGGTGAAGTTGTTTCTAGTGGTCAAGGTGGTTCTTGTGGTGGTATGAATTCTATTATTCAAAGTCTTCCACAAACTATTCCAACTGCTCATGTTGTTTCTTCTGATGGTTTAGGTCAACAAGGTGATGGTCTTCACTTTACTTCTGCTTCTTACCGTACTTTTGGTGAACGTTATGCTAATGAAATGTTAAAACTTCTTGGTGATGTTAAGGTTGATGGTAGTGCTGGTGGTAATACTGGTGGTGACGCTGGTAATGCTGGTGGTAACACTGGTGGTAATACTGGTGGTGATGCCGGTAATGCTGGAGGTAATGCTGGTGGTAACACTGGTGGTAATACTGGTGGTGACGCTGGTAATGCTGGTGGTAACGGTGGTTTCGGAGGAAACAATGGAGGTTTCCCAGGTTTCGGTGGTGGTAACGGTGGCTTCGGCGGTAACGGTGGAGGCTTCCCAGGTTTCGGTGGTGGTAACGGTGGTTTCCCAGGCTTTGGAGGAGGCAATGGTGGCTTCGGAGGCTTTGGTGGAAATGGTGGTAACAACGGTGGTAACCAAGGCGGTAATACTGGTGGTAATACTGGTGGTGATGCTGGAGCTAATACCGGTGGTAATACTGGTGGTAATACTGGTGGTGATTCTGGAGCTAGTGCTACTAGTGGTGATTGTTGGGGTGATGAAATGGGTTACTCTTGTTGTAAGGAAAAGAAAACTATTGTTATGTACACTGATATTAGTGGACGTTGGAGTGTTGAAGGTGGTAAATGGTGTGCTATTAAAAACACTAACAATAGTGATTGTTGGGCTGAAAAACTTGGTTTCAAATGTTGTGATCCAAAGAAATGTAGAGATGTTGTTTACTTTGATTATGATGGTCAATGGGATGTTGAAAATGGTGAATGGTGTGGTATTACCACTCAAAATGTCATGTGTTAAGACAGACAGACCTAGAATAAAAATCCAAAACAAGACAAAACAAATCAAAATAACCCCAAAAAAAAAACAACCCAAACAAAATATATCAAATATATATTTTTAAACATATGAAATATATAATTTAAAAAAATATATATAAAAATTTTTTTTTTATAGAACTATCTTTATTTTTTTTTTCTTTTTTTTTATTTCATAAAAAGTAATTATTTAATATATAAATAAAAATAAAAATAAAAATAATAATTATAATAAAAAAAATTTTTTTATTTTTTAATTATATAGAAATTTTTATTTTTATTTTATATAGTAAATAAGTATTTTACATGTAAAATATTAATTATGAAGAAAAAAAAGAAATATATAATATATAATATATTATCCGTTTTTTATTATTTTTTTAAACATATTTTTTTATATAATATCATAAAATAAAATAAAATAAAATAAAATAAAATAATTATTTAAATTAAAATAAATCAAAGATTTGTATCATATATATATATATATATAATAATTAATATTTATTTTTTTAAAGTGTTTTCTTTTTTATTTTAAAGTGTTTATTATTAATTATTATTATTTATAAATTTTTAAGGTTGATAAAAAAAAAAAAAAAAGAAATAATTGTAATTGTGTTTTTAATTTGAAAAGTTAAAATATGAATTAGAGCAAAAATAAAAATAAAAAAAAAAAATTATTTATTATTTTTTTTTTAGAATAAATAGAAAAAATAAAAATAAAAAAGGTTTTAATGGCTATTTTATTAATTAAAGGATCTTTTTTTTTTTTTTTTTTATAAAAAATAGTTCTACACAAACAATTATTAACAAAGGTTTTTATTGGATTTTAGGCTACTCGAAACCTAATTCTTTTGTTTCTATTTATTGCTTCTCAAAAGAACTCAATATTCCTCCACTTTCTGGTAAATGTGCTTTAGCTCAGGTTAGATGTTTTAATAAGTGGAAGGATTCCAACTGCATTATCTCAAAGATAGTTAATAATGTTGCTACAACAAGAAAATGGACTTGGGACAAAGAAAGTAAAATATTAAATGATAAATTAAACAATATTTCATCCTCTTCTAAAGAAATTATGGAATTCTATTGGGACAGAGACATGAACAGTGATAAATCAATTAAAGCTAAAACTTATAAAATGTACAAATTTGAAGAATCAAGGAATTACTTAAAACTTAATCTAGAATATCCTGAATATAGCAAAGGTTTTAGGTGGATACTTAAGGCAAGATGTGGATATAAAATCGATGCTAGAGTTGCTAAAGCTGCAAAAATGATTAATAATTCTTGTCCTAATTGTTGTTCATGTTGTTTCCATCGTGACAATTATCAGAGAATTGATCATTGGTTTATAAATTGTTTCTTATTTAAAAATCTTCGTATTGATCACTTCTCTGATCTAGATAGAAATTTTTTTTATTTTTTAGATAGTCTTTTTAATAGTTTAGTTAGGACCAGTAATAACCCTAGTGTAGATAATAGAATTAATAGTATTGTTAAGGGTTATAAAAATAGTATTAATATGAGGATTAATAGTATTAGTAATATAGATATATTAGGTAATAAAAAAATAGTTAATAGGTATAGTATTTATATTTTTTTAATTGGTGGAAGGGATTATGGTTTTAGTGATAGAATTAACAATAGTCCATACAAAATGGAATGGGAATGTTTGTTTAAGTGTCAGACTGAATCTGGTACTTATTCAAAATCCCCATTCTTGTTGCGATCTGCGGCTCTATTGAATGATATCATGCCTGTTGTCTGTAAAAGACAACATATATTGTTCAATAAATTTAAAACCAACCTCTCCAGGAACGTCAATGCTGATAACACAGTAGGACAGCCTAGTAGGGCAAATGCCGATCCTATTTCCGACCCTAGTGGAATAGGATAGATCAATTTTACTTTAATTCTATATTTAGAATTAAGGGCTTGTATGGATTTATTGTTTTTAAATATTATTATACTATTTTTTTTTCCCTCCAGTATTATTTATTATTATCTATAATATATTACTGGTTTTTTTATTTTTTTTTAGTATCATTTTTTTTTCATTATGTGTTTTTTTATGATTCATATATTTTAATATTTAAATTCAATAAAAGTGACGTACAAATTGTGTGCCATAAAAAAAAAAAAAAAAAAAAAAAATTTTTTTTTTCCTTAGAAGTAATTTTTTTTTTGCTTGAGAAATTAAAATTTTAATTAATTCTAGTTGTACAATATTACAATTTTTTTTTTTTTTTTTTTTTGGATGAAGATTATAATAAAGATAATAATTTTTTTGTAACTAGATATTACTTTTTAAATGTTAACACCATTTCTTGATGGTGGGAGCCCGGTCGGTTAGATTAATAGATTTGAAAAAAACAAACAAAAAAACATAAATATATATTTATATGAAAACAGGTGAGGTGTGTGAGAGAGAGAGAGACCAAGTAAGGTAGTGACGTGATATGGATAGGAACGAAGAGACTTATCTAAAAGTTCATTAAAAGTCTCTTCTCTTCTCCTTGTTGTTCCCAATTATTGTGAATCTATTCCCATTTTCTTATAGTTTTCTCATGGTTATTCTATATATATACTCAATTATATATTCAATTATAAAAGATATATATATATATATATTTTTTTTTCGGATTCTCTTCAATTTAATAATAATAATTATTAATAATCATAAGAACATTTTTTTTTCGGGGCAGCTTTTTAAGAACGTTAATGTTGAAAAGATAAAGATAAAAAAAAAATATATATATATATATATATATGGAATTTTATTCCCGACAAAAATAGAATGTGAATGGTAATCATACGATTCTATTCGTTGAATGAAAGAGTTTAAAAGTTTTTTTTTTTTTTTTAAATTTCTTTTCCTTTTTTATTTTTTTTTAACTTCTCTTTTATTTTTTTGTTTTGTTATATATAACATTTTTATGTTTTGTTTTGTTTTATTTAATATTTTTTCTTTTTTTTTATTTAAAAATTTGATTAATATTTATAATAATATTTTAAAAAAGTGGAAATGTTTCAAAGTGAATATTCTTTTCTTATTACCTGCTTTTTTTTTTTGTTATTGTTATTGTTATTGTCAATGTCAACAAGGTGATAAATCATTTCATTTAATCATTTAAATATATGATTTTTTTTCTCTCTCTCTTTAATATTTTATTCTATTTTAATTTTTATATTTTTTTTCTTTCTCACAAATATTTGATTTGTACATATTATTTGCTTTTCTTCTATTATTTTACTTTATTTAATTTAATTTTTTATTTAATTATTGCCTATTATTTTGATTATTTCTTTATTTCTTTTATTTTATTTTATTTTATTTTATTTTATTTTATTTTATTTTATTTTATTTTATTTTATTTTATTTTATTTTATTTTATTTTATTTTATTTTATTTTATTTTATTTTATTTTATTTTTATTTTTATTTTTGTATTGGATACCAATTTTACTGAAAGTAATTTAATTGATATTAATTCTAAATTTATTATTAAAAATTGTAAATAGCTAAATTAATTTTATAAATTCTCTCTCTCTTTTTTTTTTTTTTAATTTTTTTTTATTGTTATTGTATAATAATGGTAATTTTATAATTTCAAAAAATTGGAAATATTAATCATTAAAAAAAAAAAATAATTGGAAATATTAATCATTTAAAATAAAAAAAAAAAAAAAAAATTGGAGATACATTTTTAAAATTTATAATTTATGCATAAATTGAAGATTAAAGTTAATTCTAAATGAAAATTAATTATTCATTTATTGTTAAAAAAAAAAAAAAATTAAAACCTTTATGAAAATAGAAATAAATATAAAAATAAAAAAAAGAAATTAAATGAATATGAAAATAGTAATGATTTTTAACTAAACATAAATAAATACAAACAAATATATATATATATATATAAAGCTATTATTTTAAAACTACAAATTATAATTTTTTTTAATTTTTTATTTTATTTTTATTTTTTTATTTTATTTTTATTTTACATTTTTTTTTTATCTTTCTATATTTTTATCCTTTCTATTTTTTCTTTTATTTATTGTTATTACAATAAATATTTTTTTTTTTTTGATTCTATTCTATTCTATTCTATTTTATTCTATTTTATTTTATTTTATTTTTTAATATATATATATATAAAGAAATAAAATATAACAATTTGTATTGTTAAAGATTTAATATTCTATTGTATAGTTGTGTAGATTATAATTAATTTGATTAAAAAGATTTATAATAAATAAATAAATAGGTACTTTTTTTTTTATTATTATTATTAATTTATTTAAATAATTTTTGTAGTATAATATCAATGATTTTATTGAATTTATATACTAAAAAATATTAAAGTAATATTAGTAGTATAAAATACAGTAATATTTTTATCTAATTTATTGTGAATTCATCTATTATTTTTTTTTAAATTATAAATTATAAATTTATTATTATTTAATATTATTATTGACTTTTTTTTTTTAATTATTATTATTGTTGAATTATTTTGTTATTATTTTTTATTCATAGATAACTTCATAAAATTCAAATTCAATAACAATAAAGAATTGTTTATTATTATTAATTTCATAGGTAGTTCTTTCACCTAAATAATTACTTCTTGTAGTTTTAGAACAATTTCCATAAGTTAAAGAATTATAACGACTACCTATATAAAACATATTATTAAGAAAAGTAGGACCACAATCTGAAAAATCTCCTATGGCATCATATCCTTTTATTATATTATATATTTTACAATTGGTTAAAGAAAAACAAAAAACATTATCATCTTTTTTATTGGCATTACAAGAAGTCCAAGCAAGTGTTGTAAATCCACCAAATCTTTCACCTTCCGTGGTTTTTATTAATACTAAATTATTAGGTATATCATCACAAATATTGTGAAAATCTATAATTCTAGAACCATTTTCGGATAATCGAAATCTTAATTTTAAATTAACTCTTTTATTATTATTATATCCTTTAACTTGGCATAATCTATCCTTTATAAAATTTATTTCATTTTCATCTTTAAATATTTTATGTTTTAATTTAAATTTAAGTAGTTTATTTTCTTTGGTTAATTTATTAATTTTATTACATAAAAGTTTTACTGTATCGTGAATATCACATTCCTTTTTTTTCAATATTATTTCCATGGTATGAGGTTCACTAAAACCTAAAAATTTTGAAGTAATAATAAGAATTAAATTTGATTTAGTTATTTTTTTAATAGAAAGTTTTTCTTCTTTAATAGCATCTAAAATGAAATAATATATTTTTTCAGTAGTATCATATAATCTTAATAATGATGAATCGGTATGTAATCTTTCTAAATCTTCATGATTCATAACAGTTTCATAAGTATAATTAACAATTTCATCATCTTTTCTAGCTTCTATGGAAATTAAATAATTATCGGCTTCTTCTTCATAACGAATTGTAATATTATAAACCACATTTAAATAATTTAATTTTGTTTCTTCTTCATTAATAATTAAATATGAATTTTCAATACTCATTTTTTTTTTTTAAAGTGTTGAATAAGTAAATACTTACTCCTTAAATTTTATTATAATTACTATTTTTTTTTTTAATAATATAAATTTAAAAAGATATGAAATTTTATAATAAAAAAAATTTTATTTTAAATCATTTAATAATTTAATAAATAAATAAATAAATAAATAAATAAATAATTTAATAAATAAATAATTTAATAAATAAATAACTAAATAAATAAATAAATAAATAAATAAATAAATAAGTATTTCCTGAATTTTATAGAATAAAAAACTTCATTAAAATTTCAAAGATATATAATAAATGAATAGAATTAAAATTTCATTAGTAAATATTACAATTTAGAATTAGATTTCATTACAATATTATTTTTTATTATTTTTTTTCTTAAAAAAAAAAAAAAAAAAAAAAAAAAAAAAAAAAAAAAAAAAAAAAAAAA